>KV751380.1:1655376-1666605 GCA_001698575.1 Mola mola | reverse complement strand
CCAAAATAACAATTTTTAATTGTGATGTGATCTGGAATGTGATTCTGAATCACTTTCAGACATGGACATAACACAAAAACAAATGGATGTGGGCAAGTCTTGGCCCAGGAAACGCAGTATCAGTATCTAAACTGTGTACAGTGTCACAAGCTATTTCAGCAAAAGTGTGTTTAAATAATTAGGTAATTAGTGTCACAAGACCTTGAACAAGAGTTTCAGGCAGGTAGCGGAGGAATGCACTCTATTGCATGACTTCGTACTTGCTCCTAAGAATTCAAATGTTCAAGTTTTGCCAATATGTGGCAGTAACAGAAGAGACTTGAATTTGGCTTTAATTCTAACCTGCTCTCAGAATCAAACGGATGAAGGTAAAGTCATTTGAAAAGGACTGAGAAGTACTTGCTACAAAAAGTCTCAGATTCGCGGTTGAGGCTCCCCCGGTCGTTCCACTGTTTCCTGTTTTTATTATCCTTCTAACTGCCTTACGTCCCCAGTAACCCACATTTCCTTTATTGCTGTTATTTATGGTCAGTATTTTTCTCATAATCTTTATTTTAATGCTTTTTTGCTCTAACCATTTCGGTTTTATCCTTTTACAAATGTCTTTTGCGTTGTCACCACTTCTCTTATCCATCTTTACTGCTTTTACCCTCTTTCTAGTGCTTTTATTTGTTTAATTGCTTATGCCATCTTGCACCCGGGTTGTTAAAGGTAATATTATTGTTTTGATTATTATTTTATTTAGTATTTTCTCACATTGTCTTTCAAACGTTTGCTCGAGTGCTAAATCATTCTTCAGTATACATTATAAGGTCAAAGTAATGAGGACAAATGTATAAATAAGTATTTCCCTTTTTACGTAGATATTCTATGACAATATTCTATCAATATAACATATTGTTATTTACATCAACCTGTGACTCAAATAATGTGCCATTAATTCAATCAGAAATACTATACATGGCGCTTGATAAAGAATAGATTGGAACTTATTATCATTATTATTATTATTTCTTATTTTTGTCCTTATTAATGCTTATTTGAAGTAATAATGCAACTATTTAAGTTTTTATTGACACGTACTTTGTAACCTGTGACCATATGGGTGGGGAATTATACTGGTAACATATTCTTTCGACGGTGCATTTCTATATTAAATATGTGGTGTAAAATCACTAAAATAAATTTACAAAAAAATAAAATAAAATAACAACAACAAAAATAAGCTGTGAAAATGAGCATTTTCCATCCACAACTGAAAAGCTGATCTGAATTTCTGGAGTTCCACCCAACAGCCTGAGGAAAGTGTTTGATTTGGATCAGAACAGTCTTACCCAGTCAACAAAGTCTCCAAAGAAGTACAGGCCATTCAGATTGGGTGATTCACATCCTCTGTACACATATCCCCCCCGTCCCAGATTTCCCAACATGATGACTGTATGCAAATATAGGCAGGATGTCATCTGTGACGGCAGAGGAAGATGAACTTCACTCGAATCTGAAGCATCAAAATTAGATCGGCGAGGTGACGAATGAAAAAATGCTCACTCAAGGAGGAGTTGTGACACAGTTTCCCCTTTGGCTCCCCATCCATAGTTTCCTCTCTGGGTGGACTCGGTGCGGACACCGCGCGTAAAAGCGCACAGCCGGCGCCGTTTGGATGCGGCGCAGCATCCCGAAGACTTGTCATGTTTTCCTCCTGTTCAACTGTTCGCTCTCCTGTAGGCGTGTGTGAGTGTGCGTGTGTGTGTGCGTGTGTGTGTGTGTGTGTGTGTGTGTGTGTGTGTGTGTGTGTGTGTGTGTGAATACACGCGTACGCAAATTTAGGTGAACTGACGTGCGTCTCAGCAGTTCCTTCCCTGTTTGCCCTCCGGGCCTCGCCACCCGCTTAGCCAAATAAAAACAATTCTGTCTTCCACTTGATTGCCTCCAATTAAAAGAAAACAGATTAATAACAGTTCGATGGAACGTACAGGCTGTATTTTACCCTCCGCCACGGCTTCTCTGTACCGCAGCGAGGTCGGCAGGAGGAAACGCACAATTAAGAGGAAAGGGCGCGCGCGCTCTGGCACGCACGCACGCAAACATCAACAGGGCACCACAACACAAACTGTAATTGTTGTCTGACGCTCATGTTAAAGCGCGTGCTGTCTGAGCAATAGTCTGGCTGCAGCGGTGTTTCATCCTGCACAGCTACTGTCACGTCAAACCGCGTCATCCTCGTGCATGAGCCACATGTAAATACTAGTTGGACTTTTCTTGCTTATATATTCTAAGATATGAAAAAAATAAGCTCACTTTCCTCAAATGTAGGCAATTTGACAGAGAAATAATCATCTAAAATGTGTTGAATGTGATACGATTATGTAGTTGTTAATGTGTTAATGTGAGATAACAAAGAAGGTAAATGTTAAAATTTAGCTTTAAATGTTGAAAGTTGAATCTGAATGTTAAAAATTAAATCTATATGTTAAATGTTGAATTTAAATGTTGAAAGTTAAATGTAAGTGTTGAAATTCAAATCTCAATGTTGAGCTTTTAATATTAAGATTTATTTCTTTAATGTTTTACTTTGTTACCTATAAACATATTGACAATTACATAGTCATATCACATTGGACATTTGATGATATTTTGTGTCAAACGTGTGCAAAACCGTCTAAATTTGTGGAAGGTGAGCTAAATATTTCAACAGCAAGCAAGATCACAACCTTTTCAGTCTCTACAGTTCAATTCAATTCAATTCCGTCTAATTTCATTTCAGATGCAGAGGTCCATATGATCGTAATAAAAATGAGTAAGATCAAAATAAAAAATAAGATAATTTTAGTAAGATATTCCTGAATTGTAATATTAAAACTTTTATAATTGTTAGATAGAATATTGCACTTAACATACTGTACTGTAACGGTTGGTTATGCACAATAAAGAATTCGCTGGATTTATCCAGCAGATGGCAGCACCTGTTCATGGATCCTGCACAAAATGGACAAGGAAGCGGAAATTCGTCATTTCTTTATGTTATTGCATTTGTTTTGGTGAGGAGGAAATGTGTCAAGTTACTTTAAATAAAGACACTGAACTTCCGACTGGACACTTGAGCTTAAACTGCTTATTGATGATAATTGATATGTTGTAGCTGAATAAAGCAACGACAAACAAAATACATTACAATTTGTTTATAAACGGCTAATTAATGTGGTAAAGCTTATTCTGCGCAACACACACAAATAGTGTGTTTTTTTTGTTGTTTTTTTTTAAAATAATTTATCCGTTTATTTTGATAGGTAAAACTGTACATTCCGGTGGCGCTTTCGTTAACAGTGCTGGGTTTGACGCGCGGCGATAAGGCGCTGCCAAGTCTGGCCAACAAATTATATTTTACCTAACATAACATATGAAGCTAAAATCCGCCGCCATGGCACCGTAGCAGGGCTGCGAGAAGACACGGTTCCATGCACGGTGGGTGACCGGAGTCGGATGAGACTGCGCCCCGACACACGGACGGCTGTGTGAACGCCGGAGAGGCTACAATGAGCTCGGAGCGCCAGAGCGACAGTGAGGACGCCGACGAGTCGCAGGACAGGCCCGACAGCGGGAACGTTTCCGACAAAGAAGAGCGACCCAACATCGACGACTCGGACACGGAGGATGACGTCGCTCGGGTGGGTTCGGGCACCGACGGCCGCAGGGGCAGCAGTCTGTTTTCGTGGCTGCAGCGCAGGGCAATAAGACGAGGCATGTTTGTGGACCCGTCTAGGGATAACTTCAGGACAATGACCAGTTTGTATCGCTCTATGAATTCGGCTGTGGAGTCCGTAAACCTGAGCACTCAGACCCATGGCGCTGTGTTCAACCTGGAGTACTCCCCGGACGGGTAAGATCGTTTGTTAACCCCTTAACCCCAAGTTATGCTTCACAGGCTTCCTGTTTGCCTAATACAGGTGCATACGTGCACTGAATGAGTTTGTGAAATGCTTTGCAAATAGCCTGGAAAGTGCTTGAACTAGGGATGAACTGATTTAGGGGCTCAACTTCGGTATCAGCCGATATGGACTTGGTTGGCTGGCATCTGTGTATCAGCAAATCGGGTGGCATCCACAGATACCAGTGGCCCATAATAGGTTTCTTGTGTGTCATTAATTCTGGCCTGCCTCCATCCGCTGTCCCACACATGGCTGCTCACATGTCCGTATGGTGTGTTTTTATGTACCACAACATACATGATGATGGTCCCTGGCTGAGGATTTCTGCTTTTGTTCTGCAACCCACCAATGAGAGTCTACAAAAAGCAAATTCAGACAGCCTGGGTCTAACGAACCAACCCTGACAGCTTTCAGGAGGGGGGCGTAATGATGTCAAAGTATATTTCATACAAGGGATTTCTTTATTTTGAAGAATTTCCATATCATATACAATAAAAAAGCTAATATTTATTGTATTTGTAACCAACAACGGTTTATTTGCAGAATTTCCATATCATATACAATAAAAAAGCTAATATTTATTGTATTTGTAACCAACAACGGTTTATTTGCAGAATTTCCATATCATATACAATAAAAAAGCTAATATTTATTATATTTGTAACCAACAACGGTTTATTTGCAAAGACTTATTTCATATACTGACAGTCAAAGCGAAGTTCCTGAGTCAAATTGAACCATCGATGCAAAGTCTTGCAAGCGTTCCTCACACTAAGCACCAGAAAACACACAGGGTTTAAGCCTGGTGATCACACAGCAGGTGCAGACAGCAAATCCAGGTCAAGCTGTGTCCAGTCTGGGTCAGATTTGTACATGACAGCAGAACAAAAGACAAAGTGTGTCATACAAAGTGTTTCTCTTTGTTTGTTTCCCTTTTTTTTTTTTTGATTTGTATTTGTTTTTGCAGAAGAAGAAAACCTCCTGAGCCGGCTGAGCCTTGGATGCTCCACATGAGAAATGAGCAAACAGGGATCTTGTTGATGACACCGTTTTAATTGGCTTATGTAGGCCAAGTTATGTTAACATACATGCGACACCCCTCACTGGGAGGTAGACGTATTTACAGAGAAATCAAAAGCACTTTTCGAGCAACATTTCCTTATTTTGTCATGTCATAAGGTTGTAATTTTATTAATTTGACTCTTTACCTCCCAGTGCATCTTTTTTGTGTGTGTATATAAGTGAATCAAAGTGGTACAAACTACCCAGGAATAAGCGTCCAGATACTGAAAAAGAAGTTATATTTCCTCTATAAACCATTATTCTGTCTTGCATCAAATAAGGGAATTCAGCATTCTTACTTTTCCCTGTGAACTCTATTGCTGAGGTGGATTGGTAGTGCACATCCACAGTTATAGCTTGGTTGCAAATTATATTCCAGCTAAATGGCAAACAAATGTCTTCAATACATGTATCTTTTTAGATGATTATTCTGGTTTCCCTCTCATGTTTTTTAGTCTCATCACTGTAGAATTTTCTTTCTGTGAGTGTTATTTTTTTTCAGCTGTTGTGTGTGTGTGTGTGTGTGTGTGTGTGTGTGTATATATGCATTGAAAAGCGTAAAGTTTATTTAAAAATCTTAACATAACAGGGGCAAAGATCAACGTCCCCCTCTGGTGTGTTCACGACTTGTTCTTGTGCTCTGCTCAGTTCTGTGCTGACTGTGGCCTGCGAGCAGACTGAGGTCCTGCTGTTTGATCCCATCTCATCCAGACACATCAAAACCCTGACCGAGGCCCACGAGGACTGTGTCAACAACATAAGGTGAGATTCTCGCCTTGGAAATAGTACAGGCGGCGTTTAAACAAGCGTGAATTCCTCTGCCACCCACCTGAAATTTCCCAAGAAAAAAATAACTCAAATATCAGAACGTGCTTTATTTAAGTCATCCATCCTTTTTGAGTGATGTCCATGTATGAATTACATCCAGATGGAATGCGGATCTCTCCAAATGTATTATTCATTCGTCCGATTGGCCTAGACATACTCCCAAAGATTAAATAAAAATGTGTTCCTTTATGAATTATGTCCATGTTTAAAATGGATTTGGATCAGGAATCTGGATCCAGATCAGCTGCACGTGTCTCCAAACAATGTAACATTTATTTGTTAGGTCAAGTTCTGTTCCACAACAAGTTTCATAAGAATCTGTTTTTGTGCTACTTCAATGTTCCGAACTGATCCGGATCCAGATCTAGATCTCTCCCAACATTTAACTTAAATATTTGTTACTTCATGTAAGACCAATATACTCAAAATTTTTCATGAAAATGTGTCAGTTTTTGAGTTTGTTTGCCCCTATTTGAAAATTGATCCAGATTCGGATTAGGACCAAAATTGAATCACTTCATCCTCGGTACAACCAAAGTTACACACCAAATTTCATCCAGATCTGGGTTAACATATACTCGTGCATCTAAACAAATATTGCATGTTTTCAGTATTATTAAAAAAAGTCAACATTTAATACATTCTAGATTTATTCCACATAAACTAAAATGTTTCAAGCATTTTACTATTTTAGTTTGATAATTATGAACTACGAGAAATAGACCATAAAAAATTAGAATAGTTACCTGAAATGTATAAGCCATCATTATATAAAATTAAAACAAAAACAGCCTGAAATATTTCTCTTTTACCCTTAATAAATGCATAGAATATATTGTAGTTTAACTTTTTTGAACAAACAGAAGAAAAGAAATGAACTTCTCTGCGATTCTCTTAACGCTTTAGAGTTGTACCAGTATTATATTTGCACCAGTGAGAACATCACATGCTCTAACAGAGTTGGTGGAGCGACGGCTGCCATCTACGCTCAGAACGTAGAGTTTAGATCCTCTTCTGACTGCCTGCAGGTTTTTGGACAATCGCTTGTTCGCCACCTGCTCTGACGACACCACGATCGCATTGTGGGACCTGCGGAAGCTGAACTCAAAGGTGTGCTCGCTGCACGGCCACGCCAGCTGGGTGAAGAACATCGAGTACGACACCAACACTCGTCTCCTGGTCACGTCCGGCTTCGACGGCAACGTCATCACGTGGGACACCAACAGGTCCGTGTCGGAGCGTAAATACGAGACATTCCCGAATATTTAAAGGTTAAAGTAATCGTGTTTTCTGCATCTTCACTGAGAAAACGAGTGAGTGGACACAAGCTTTAAAATGTAACTTTTCAGATTGTAGTTTGGCTGCATTACTTTTTTTTAAATTTTCGCTTCGGGTGAAACTAAAACTTTTTCATTTTTTCAAATCAAGTATTTGGAGAGTCACAAAAATATATATTTTAAAAAATGGCCATTACAAGATTACAAAATTCATAAAAAACATTACTTCTACCTATTTCTGCTACCTATGTTTACAACATTCTTTTAGAAAGCTTTTTTTGTGGGGGGTTTTTTCCACATAAAAAGAAAAACAACCAAACAAAGAAACAAAAAGACGAACTAGTGCTCACATTCACCAGTTTTAAGAAATGTATCAAACTAAAACACCCAAACCCCAACAAACTGATAAGTGCCTGTTATATTGGCATTTAGGGATTTTGTTTTTGACACATAAATGTAACGGTGTTCTTGTGAGCTTGTGAAGTTATAAACTTTACAAACAGCAAAACAATTCATGTTCTGTCTTCAAGTTTGGGTTTGTAACCTTTAGGAATCAAGCATGAGACTTGTCTGGAAGCACCATCAGCTAAATCGACTTACTTTAACATCTCAATCAAGCGGACAAATCACTTAATTGAGTCATATTTCACCTCGTTGCCTCTCTGTTGGCTGGCGTACTGGTATCTGGCCAACGATAGTCATGTTTAAAGTTTGATCAGGCAGTTATCAGTGTTGGTGCATCCATAGAAAAATACATTTGTTGTCCTTTTATATTTGATTGTATTTCCTGGAAAATGTTTAAATGTTTAATGAAATTGTTTACATCCTGCTGTACTGGGATTGGCACCTAAAACTACAACCATAACATCCGGTCTGGTCAGTGCATAACACAAAAGATAAGAGTCGGTCCAATACAATATTTTTGGAAACGATACCGAAACCAACATCAGGGAGGAAGAAATTCCCATATCGGATACTGGCAGATACACAAACATTTTTCACAATGATGAGGTCAGATATGCGACAGAGGCAGAACATTTTACAGATTAACAATCAGCTTTTACTGAATTAAATGTCAGCAGTGCACTGAAACAGTGACCTTCACTAAAGATGGGTGAAATAAATCAACCCAATCCGTTTCTGCTGTGTGTTATTTAAAACCACATTTTTAATATTGGCTGATTTGATAACATTTAATCCGATACTGAAATATCTCTGAGAGGCCTATATCGACCAAACTGTCATATATGTCGGACTCTACTAAAGATGGGCTAAGAATGAGTTTTCGCCTACAATCGAGACCCAAAAAGTTCTTGTCTTGATGCGTCCCACCTTGTGACCGTCCTGCCCCCTGCAGGTTTACAGAGGACGGCTGCCCGCACAAAAAGTTCTTCCACACGCGCTACTTGATGAGGATGCGTCTGACGCCTGACTGTTCCAAGATGCTCATCTCCACTTCCTCAGGCTACCTGCTCATTCTCCACGACCTGGACCTCACCCAGTCCCTCGAGGTGGGCAGCTACCGAATGCTGCGAGCACGACGGACACCCCTCAGCTCAGGTACAAAAAACAATCCGTCCATATTTCATTTAATTATTTCACCTTTTACTGAAAGTGTTCATGTTTTCATATGAGTTTATTTTATTACATTTGTGTGTGTGTGTACCTTAACACACTGTTCCAACGCAATTGCTGCTTTTTTCTTAATTGTTAAGACTGTTGATTTTTATTTCCTTAATGTCAGGCTGGAATATATGAATCTGTGTGATCTTGTGTTACTGTTGTAATGATTTTTGACCCTCATGTCATTCTGTAGATGGAGGCACATCGGCGTCCAGATCAGGTGGAACCTTTCGCCAGGGAAATGACTCCAGCAAGATCCACCCTCATCGAGAAGGTCAGAGACAGTCGCAGTTGTAGGACTCAGAATAACTGATATCCGCTGAGGTGGTGGACCATAAAGTTGTCACTGACTTGGCCCTTGCAGGCCTCTCTCCCCGCAACAGCCTGGAGGTTTTGACTCCGGAGATCCCCGGAGAGAGGGACCGAGGGAACTGCATCACCTCCCTGCAGCTGCATCCTAAAGGCTGGGCCACGCTCATCCGCTGCTCTAGCAACATGGACGACCAGGAGGTAGGAAACCATGGTTCTCAGATATCTACATTTGAAACCGAATGGCACTATTGGTCAAACAGCTATCACTTAAGTATGACAAACCTTCCCCAAGATGTTGGAGAGGCTAACAGTGATGTTAATCTGTTGAAGCTAAACCTGTTGTGAGCTTGTACAGCGATGTTAGCCTGAAGAGGTTAAAAGAGATGTTTATTTGGTTGGAGAAGCTAACACTGTTGGAGTGATTGTGCGCCTCGGTCTTCCTTCCTGTCTCTCCCCAGTGGACGTGTGTTTATGAGTTCCAAGAAGGGGCGCCCACCCGCCTGCTGGTGTCCCCCCGCTGCTCCCTCCGCCTCACCCACTACATCGAGGAGGCCAACGTTGGCAGGGGCTACATCAAAGAGTTGTGCTTCAGCCCGGACGGACGACTCATCTGCTCCCCGTATGGGTACGGCGTCCGCCTGCTGGCCTTTGACGAGAGCTGCGCCGAGCTGGCCGACTGCCTGCCCGTCCAGACCAGCTGCCTCAGGGAGATTCGTTCCATCTATTCGCACAGTGACGTGGTGCTCACCACTAAGTTCTCCCCGACACACTGCCAGCTGGCCTCGGGCTGCCTCAGTGGACGTGTTGCACTGTATCAGCCCAAATTTTAGCTACCCGTGTTGCCCAAGAACGATGCGCTGCAGACCTGGGTAGAGAAGTGTTAAACAGGGTTCATGCAAAGATCTCGAAATGTGTAGAAGGCCTCAGATTGCCCCAGAATGCCATTCTTGCAACTTAATATTTTCCATGATTTTTAAACTTCCATTAATCTTATATATAGGAAATGACATTTAAAAAAAAAAGTCTTTTGGAACTCTGAATATTATTTACTAGCATTTGTTTTAAAGTGCTGAAGTGGACCAGATCAGTGAGATTGATAGTCGGAAGCAAAGTGTAAACGGAGTTTTGTGATATTTTTACTGGTCCCTCTTCCAGACAATTTGTATGGAAAAAAAATTGGCGCTCAAAATGAATTAAAAACAATTTTATTGACTTCTAGACCCAGGTCTGCAATGGTGAAGCAGAGTGTTTGTTCAGCCTCCGACCCGCAACAGCAAATGAAAGGAGGCAATTTGAGCTGTGACCTCCTGACCAACATGCAGTAGCGGATGAAGACGTTCCGCCTCTCTGGCTCCGAACCTCCAGAACAAAAGGAAACGAAACCGACTCCCATCCAGACGGAGGAGAGCACTGGAACGTCCAATCCTGAAAACTCATTAACTCAAGAGATGCAACATGTCTTTCATCGAAAACAACCTGCAACACTTTGTGGCTCATTTTCATGCTAACGATTAATTTTGGTGTCTATTGCAGTACAAAGCTCATTTTGAGACTTGGCACATTCCGAGTGTTGTCGTCTCGGGACTGAAACACTAAGGATGCAAACAGACAGTTCGTTAACTCTGACTAAACACACAGGAATCAAGCGCTGGTGTCGGCCGTCTGCGCGGTCGTTGATCGGCGTGGCGTCCTCCACTGTGGATGGTTTCGGCTGCTCCGTGCTGCTCATGCCTTTTTTTTTTTTCTTTTTTTTTTCCCCTCCCTCACAGGTGCTGCTTTAATCTGCTCATACAATCCGAACCTTAAGGACCTCGCCGTCAACACCTTTCCGGTTTACCTTTCCGTCTCTACTCGCCTTTTCTCACCTTCACGGTCTTCTGTGGTGTGACTTTTTGGTGGTTTTATTGGTGTGTACGTGTCTGCACTCCTTCTTCATGGTGTTCGATTGTGTTTGCCATCACTGAGGCTGCGTTTTAGGGCTAGCTGTGGCTTTGTGTCCCGTCACAGTTTTTATCTAAAGCCCTTGACATTTTCCACATCCTCTTCCTGCACAAAATACTGTTTGCAACCTTTTCAGACTTTTGTAGAGGACATGATAAATAATAAATAATTTCTTCCCAATAAGATAAGGTTGGCATTATTCTGTTTTTTTTTTTTTCCACAGAGTGTGGAAGTCTGTCTCTTAATGCATTCTGACTTCC
>KV751380.1:1628792-1649972 GCA_001698575.1 Mola mola | reverse complement strand
CTTTGACCTTTTCATGCATTGTTAATATTTATGTTATACATACTGTAGTTAAATAAATAATAATAAAAACAAGTGTCGGACTATTTCTGATCCTTCTCAGTAAAAAAAAAAAAAAAAATCCAATTAAAATTTAAAACCATGCCTACTCAGCAAGTCATTCAATTGCATGTCAGAAAAAAGGGAAGGTTGAAGAAATATTGCAGAAGCTAAAACTCAAGCTGTACAAAAAAAAAAAAAATGCACATGCCAAAAATGGCTCGTATGTCCTTACAGTTCCACGATGTTTGCCCATCCGACGGTAGAGCTAAAGTTATGCGACTGACCTGATCGGATGTCATGGTCGTGGTCCTCCACCTTGATTATGGCGTCTGCGATTCCTTTCTTGGTCAGCTTGTCTCTCACCACACCCTTGATGCCTCTGTGAGCCTAAGTGAAGAGCAATTGTCGCACTGTGAGGCCCAAAACGAGAGAACGAGGCTGCAATCCGAAAAAGAAAATGTGTTTGTTCCTTTTGTTGATGAGCTGCAGACCGACCTGCTCCATGTAAACCAGCAGCGACTCCCTGTTGTTCTCCCACTCGGTGGGAAGCTCACTGGCATGAGGGAACTTGTCGCAGGACAACTCCACCGTCACCTCGAAGCAGTTGGTGTGCAGGTAACTGAAGTCATTCATACCTGTGGAAGATTGGTTTTAAATGAACACTTAAATCTATCATCCATGATTATACTGATGGAAAGGCCTCTTTTACAGGTGAGCTCAGGTAACATTTTAAAAGGTACACTTCAAGGGGCACCTAAAGCACTTCTTCTACAACATTTTGTGAAATTTTAGAACCAACAGTTGGGTCCAGAAGTATTTTTGACACTGACACAGTTTTTACCATTTTTCCCCTACACAACGCCACAATTTGATTTGAATTAAAATAATCAAGGTGTGATCCAAGTGCCGACTGTCAGCTTTAATTGAAGACATTTCCGCCGTTTTTATGCAGAGTTGTCCATTTTCAGGGGCTCAAAAATATTCTGACAATTGACCGACAAGCAGTTTCATGGCCAGGTGTGGTTCGTTCCCTCGTCCCTTCAGGACAAATGAAGCGGATATAAGGTCTGGAGTTGATTTCAGGTGTAGCATTGGCATCCAATATCAATGCAAGGGAAGGAGGCCATCATCAGGCTGAAAAGGAAAAAAGTGGATGATGGCAGAATTCTTTCCTTGGTGAAGAAAAACCCCTTCACACCACGGAGACAAGTCAAGAACACTCTGGAGAAGGTAGGCGTCATCTAAACCATCTAAGAAAAGGGTTAGGTTTACAATTATGTTAGTTTGTCGAAATACTTTGGAACCCCTGAAAATGGAGGTACTCTGTATAAAATGGCTGTAATTCTTAAATGGTAAAAGCCATATTTTTGTTAAACCTCTTAAATTAAAGCTGAAAGTCTGCACTTCTTCACATCTTGATTGTTTTATTTCAAATCCAATGTGTCTGTGTCTGGAGACAAAATGATCACACTGTGTCCCTGTCCAATACTTCTGGACCTGACTGTGAAAAGCCTGGGAAATACGGATTATGTTGAAAAATACCAACGCTCGCCTTTAAATGGTAGTATTTCAACTAAGGACCATGCTGAAATTTGAAAGAATGACGACGTTCAAAAGGGAAAACAATAAATCTATTTCTTAATACACCAAAATTAGATCTATGAATAGTTGTAAATCTCAACAGCAAGCACATAAAATGGTCATTAAGGGTATTTAAGTTGAAGTATTTAAACTGGCTTTTTCTAATTTTGCCAAGGAACCCTTAATGGACCTTGGATTTCTAGATTTTAAGGAGCCTTGTTTAAATTAACAGTTATGTGCGTCCACCCTGTCATCCGTGCAAACATCCTCCAAAAGCACGACACAGCAGTGCTGAACTAATGTTCCTCAGGTGGCCGGAATCTGAGCGGACTCACTGCCGGGGACCGTGTGCCAGGCGCCGCCGTTGATGATGTTGTTGTGTGACTGGAAGTCCTCGTAGTGGCACATGCGACGGTTGGGGTTGGCCATCACCAGGTTCGTGGAGGCGTAGACGGTGGACAGCCAGCGGAAGAAAGCGTTGTCCGCCGTGGGGGTGTTCTCCCGAGGGACCCAGCCGCGGGTGCCGTCGTAGGGGTACGTAACCACCAGTTCCCCCCCATGGAGGTTCGCGCTGAGCACGAAGGGGATATCCTGCATCCAGTTGATGACAGCGCGAGTCTCTGGTGCAACCTAATGTCGGGGGGGTAGATTGGTTTGCTTTATTAGACACTAATTTAGAGGAGAGACTCTTCAGTTATGTGGTTTATTCTTAAAATATGCAGCAAAATAAAATTGTAAGTCTGTATTAATAGGTTGCTCGTTCAACAATTATAAAAGGAAAAAGCAGACACACTTTTTTTTGAATTTTATTAAATAAAAGTTGAAATGCATTTAATGTTAAGGTCTCAAAACATCTGTGTTTCATCTTGCATTCACCCTGTGACTTTCGTGAACTTTTTGTGGTTGTTCAGACTTTGGAAGAGCACCAGAAACTCTTTCTTGGATTTTTCTAGGACATTGTAATAATTTCTGTCTTTTTTTTTTTTTTTTTTTTAGTTTTTTTTCTGCAAACTACAAAGACAGCTTGTAGATGGAAAACGAAAGACCGTGAAACACCCATGTGCCATATCAAAACGATACCTCTAAAAATGATTATCACACATTGGTTGTATACCTAGAGTTTGACTTTAACATAGAAACTGTGACGTAACATCGAGTGACAACATTCGGAATTCCAGGAAAAACCACACTTCCTTTGGCTCTGGAATTATTTCCTGATCTGACGCTTGCATGCAGTGGAAACATTATTTTCCTCCTCTGGAACTGTCCGCTCACTACATCCAAAAACTGCTTTGCAGCGTGACCTACATTTAAGCTGCAGACCTACTGTATGAACATGTCACCCCGATTTTGAAGTAGCAGATTTAGGCCCATTTAGGGAATAATGTGCGTGTTGACTGCTAATATTTGCTACATGGGGGCATTTCTCCTTTATCAGACAGAGAAATCTGTCTTTATAGTCCATTTTATTGAGTTTACACAGGAAAGTTGCGATTATTGTTTCTTTACTGAAAAGTTTTAGTCTAACCAGCGTCATTGTTAATTTTACCACCAGATGGCGCCAAATTGACAGGTTTTTCAAATCCTCCACATAGTGTCTCATAATTTCATGAAATTCCTGCTCAGTATATTGTTGTTTTACAGGAGCTCCCTCCCGTTCATCTTACCATGGCGTCTTCTTTAGTGTAATACTCTGGGATGGGGATGTAGTGGTTGGGGACTTTAGACACGTCATCTGCATCCTCTTGAGCGTCCCACATGATGTTGTTCAGGTCTGGAAAGTTATGATTCATGTCGATTCCTTCAAAGCTGTATCGTCCTTGAGCCCAGCCGGCCAGTTCTGAGCCCTACGACATACAGTGCAGGAAACAAAGTGCACAGTGAAGGATGGAATATTGCCAGTGATGCACTATTATGGTACATTTATCTCTTTCACTTAAGTGTGATTATTGGGTTCATTTCACGACACTGTGTATGATACATAGTACAAGAAACAGAAAGTTGTTGGAATTGTACTGGAGGCATTGCTGTTTTAGGTATACACAACAATAACAATGTCAAGAGACCCTAACGTTTCACTATTTTTAAAAATGGCTCGAATATAATTCTACACCTTTGTTTCGTCTACGTCGAAGGGATCTATGAATGTGCTACTTTAGGCCCACTCACCGCGGGAGTGAGCCGGAGCCTACCTGCTCTGTCATCTTCCGATTTTTAAGCTAGCCTACTATACGCTGCACAGTGGCAAGTCCTAACGTTGGAGTAATTCAGGTATGCATGTTTAAACCAGACGCAGATTCCCAAGAAGAAAAGGAGGACTTCTTCTGACTTCTAGCTTATACTCGCACTTGTACTTGTACTTGGAGGTGGGGGAGAGACTTGCGCACGAGGGTATGTCGTTTATTTTTGGCATCATTGGGAGAAAAATCCATAATAACCTGTGAAAATATTGTAATTTGAGTGGTGGGAAAGACATTAGACTTATGCACTTCCTCTAGGCTCTGTATACAGGCTTGGTACTTTTTGCAAAATCATGAGTCATTTAAGAGATGGTGTCCCTATTGGCTTTTCTACAACGGTAGATACACGTACACGTCCCCAGAGATGGTCAAAGGCCGATAAAGGGGCGGACATCCCAGCGGGAAAAGTACCTACTCCAGCGATATCCGTAACTGCACACACGGCAGAGCAAACTAATAAAAGGTAGACTGACAACGTCATAAAAACCGTCTGTGAACTCTTCTCAAGGGCTCTTTGATTCTCTGAATGGGGGGCGTAGCTACAGAGCAGGAAAAAGTTCCAAACTGCAGCTTTGATATCTCATGGCAATTACATGAATAAATATTGGCAACACGATAGACTGTATGTCCTCCATTTTTTTCCTTCGTTTGCTATGTTGTAGTCTCATCGTTAAATTTATCGAAGGGCTCTTTCTTGATGCTATTATGATGCTACTAATGTAGCTGGCGCAGGTATAGCAGTCCGGTGCATATCGCACACCAGGTAATGGTATAGTCGCCAGTGGAAACACACATGGACATGTTAACATGGCCAAAAACATCATTTTCATCAGGGGTGGTCTGAACAGTGGGCCACATTTTGACAAAAAAAGGTTAATTTTAAACAGGTCATTTGACTACAGATTCCCACATTGCTATGGTTTTAATTTAGCGTACTTGTACATTTTTTTCTGCCTGTAATTCCCTTGATTAGTTTCACTGGATTTTCATTTGTCTGATTGATTGGATCTGGGTATGATTTCGATCCTCGCCTGCCTCACCGCGCTATAAGCCTGGTTTTTACTGAACAGTATCGGCTTTTACTCGAGCGTCTGCATATGGGTCCAACTTATTGCATTTCTTTTTTTTTTTTTTTTTGGTTCACCTAGATTTATCGTGTAATAAAGCTTGTAAACCATCGGCCCTATAATAAAAACTCAAGCTATATACTGTAGGACTAGAAGTCTTTGGACAATGGAGCAGTTTTTATCATTTTGCCTCTATACACCACCACAATGGATTTAAAATTTAACACTCAAGATGTGATTGAAGTGCAGACTTTCAGCTTTGATTCAAGTGGTTTCACAAAAATATGGCATTTACCATTTAGGAATTACAGCTATTTTATGCAGAGTACCTCAGTTTTCAGGGGCTCAAAAGTTTTTGGACATAATCACTGACAAGCAGTTTAATGGCCTGGTGTGGTCCGCTCACTAGTTACTTTGAGTTAATTGAAGCAGATGAGAGGTCTGGAATTGATTTCAGGTGTTAAATTGGCATTTTGCAACTGTTTGACTGGCGCTATCAATACATAGTCCAAGGAGATATCAATGCAGGTGAAGGGGGCCATCATTAGGCTGAAAAAAACAACCTATCAGAGAGAGAGAGAGCAAAAACTTTTGGAGTGTCCAAATCCAAAATTTGGTACATTCTTAAAAAAGGAAGAATGCACTGATGAGCTCAACAACATCAAAAGGCCTGTAAGAACACAGAAGTGGATCAAATCAAATTTAATTTGTATAGCCCACACACAAATTACAAATTGTCTCACTGGGCTTTTACAAAGTGTACATATGTGACACCTTCTGCTCTTAGACCCTCAAACCGGGTGAGGAAAAACTTTAAAAAACCCTAAAGAGGGAAAAATAATAAACCTCAGGAAGAACCACAGAGGAGGGACGTGTGATGCACAACGTGACAATAACAGATTAGTAAGAATGCATAAGATGTCCATGAGTCCAAGGTTATATAAGATCTATAAATCAATTTGTATGAGAAATCTATTGATCCAGATGCGTTTATTTTCTGTTGGTCCAGGAGTCATAGACTATGGCAGAATCCTTTCCTTGGTGAAGAAAAACCCCTTCACAACACAGAGACAAGTCAAGAATATCTGGAGAATTTTGGTGTCTCATTGTCAAAATCTGCACTCAAGAGACGCCTTCATGAACGTAAATACAGAGCATTGACATCAAGGTGCAAACCACTGGTAACATTCAAGAAAAAGAATGCCAGATTAGATTTTGCCAGAAAACATCTAAAAAGTCTCCCAAGCTCAGGAAGCAGATTGAGGCCACCGAAATTGATTCCCTCCGCGGCTTGGCTGCGCCTAGAAATTCTGTCCATAAAAATTATAAACAGAACTGGTGACAAAGGGCAGCCTTGGTGGAGACCAACCCTGACTGGGAACGGGTCTGACTTACTGCAGGTAATGTGAACCAAGCTCTGGCTCCGACAATAGAGATCGAATGGCCCGTAACAAAAGGCCATCTACCCCATACTCTTTCTTCACATCTTGATTGTTTTATATCAAATCCAATGTGGTGGTAAAAACTGTGTCATTGTCTAGATCCAACTGTACATTATTTTTTTTCAAGACTAATCAAGAATATTTGTGCTGCAGTGATGTCACGTGAATGTATTATTAGTGCTGGGACCATAGAAACAAAAGAAAAAATAAAATGGAAAATTGAATCTCACAGAACTTCATAGAACTAACACACTTAACCTTTATTTGTATCATAACGTTGTTGTCCCAAGTCTTAGGAATCAAGAAGTACAAAATAAATTAATAATCCAGTTATTGTTTTTTTGTTTTTTTTTTTGTGTGTGTGTGTGTGTGTGTGTGTATAGCATCTCTTTATGTACCAGTCATTGCATTTCACAGCTTGTTCTGAGGCTGTGTGCCATATTATTTATGGCACAATGGAATCTTTAGTCTTTTAAGAATGTTGGAAACATTCATCTTGAGGAGTAGAAACAGGCAATAGTCATTCTAGTGTTGCTCTGAGGAAAGGAGCAGAAGTGGAAGGTGAAAGGGAGCTCCATGAAGCCCGAGATGGAAAGGCCAGAACACAAGATCCAGAGAGAGAAAAAGAAGTGGTACAAAATGTTCTTCTAGTGCCAGGATCCAGATTCACGGTCAGGAGCAGACACAAGCATTTGTTCCTGTATGTTTGTAGGGACTAATCGTCTGAGACATTTGAAAAACGGGGCTCTTTGAGAGATCCGATGTGACGTTACTTGAAGGACGTGAGGTCAACATGGCTCCACTGTGGAAAGTGCATGAACTCACTAATGTTCTTGCATATTTCAGTAACTTCAGTATTTTCATGTTATGCTCCTTTAAGTTCTACTCAATGACTTGTCAGAGGGAAATACTGAAATTTTTACTGCATATTAAAGGGAACATATAACTAAAAACTGAATTTTCTTTTTTTTGGTGTGTATATATTTGGGTCATTCATATGCCTACTATTGCAGGAAAAGGAAAAACTGACCACCCAACTTTTTTTGTAAATGCAGTAAATTAAGTGTTCTTAAGACCGATAGTGTTTTGGGTGATGAACCGGTGCCCGAAATCAAATACTAAAGATCTAAAAATCTGCACAAAATACCCTCTTTCCGGGATTTCACCCTGGACGTCCGTTTTCAGCTTTCAACAAAGTCACCTCACGCACCTTCTCATAAGCTTCTTCATAGCCGTCAGGGTTCATGGAGGGCAGGAGGTGGATTCGTGTCTCGGTCACCAGCCGGACGACACGCTGGTTGCCCTTCTTGTATTCTTTGCACAAGTACTGCATGAGGTTGAGGACGAGCTCCCGTCCAAGAACCTCGTTGCCATGCATCCCTGCCACGTAGCGGAACTCGGGCTCCCCTGCAAACAGGAACAATCAGAGGGTCGCTTTTCTTGCCAATAGTAGGGCACTACAGGACATGAGGAACATATTAAGTCTCTTCGATTAAACTTTCAACAGCTTTTTATTGTGTTAGGCAACATTGGGAAGCTGGCTCACACACTCAGACATGAATTGCCCAGAATTGATGGCAGACATTCCGTACAGTCACACTCTGAAGTTTCAAAATCTGCACTTGATGCATCAGAATTTCTTGTAACTAACTAGGAAAATGTGCAATGTTCACCCCCTCTTCTCTGATTTTCGACCACTTAATCATCAAACCACCCAGATGTGAATCAGACTGTAAATAACCAAAATTTGCATTTTTCCATCCCTAGGGAGCGAAGCAATTATGCGGTTTGTCTGATAAGGACTGCACTCCCTTTTAGTGTTTTTGGCGAAAACCCTGCATCTGAAGACAAAATCACAAAGAAATCTATCTAGTTTTGTTGGAGAGAGTGCTGTCTCCAATTTCACCCTGTTATCAGTATGTTTACACAGGAGAGGCCTCGTCTAGAAGACGCCCCAGCCTCCCTGTGTGGTGCTGCTGCAGAGAAAAGCCTGTATAAACACTGGAGGATGTTGAACTGGGTTCGTGAATGCTAAACTCAGGGTAACCCAAGAGACGGGATGAACTCTGGTCCAGAAACGTCCACATTTAATCATTAAAGAGCTGGTGTCGCTCTTACCCAGTTCATGCTTGCTGGGGTTATCCGAGATCACCATCACATACAGTTTTAGGCCCATGTAGCTCTTTCCGATGGTGTAGACGTGGGTGATGTCCGGGCACTCATCTGTCACAGACTTCATCAGCTTCAAGGTTGAGAAGACAAGCCTTTAAAGGGTTAAATCTGAACTCTTGAGCAAATCTGCAAACTGTTAAGCGTCTGAGCAAAAGCCTGTTACTCATCATGCATGGGAAGCCCCCCAGAGAGCCGTCCCACACTAACCTTTCTCATCTCTTTGTAGTTATGGTGTCTGAAGTCCAGAGTGTCCACAGAATCTGGGTCTTGCTCTGAGAAGTACATGTGGGCTGGATCTGTGAGGAAAGAGAGCTTTGGTTGACAACCGGGCTGAAAATTGCCAAAACTGTTACGTGTTGAGTCAGTAAAATGTTATAAGTCAGAGTAAACACCTCGTGCTGAAAGTAAACCCATCAAATGAATCATCAGAGCAGCGTGCTGCATTTTTGCCTACCGTTGACCCGGCAGCCGAGAATCTCAGCCCTGAGGCAGATGGTGCCGTTGGGGTACCAGGTCTGGGGGTTGATGCGTATGTAACGGGCGACAGTGGGAACAGGCAGGAGTCCGAGCACCGGACTCTCTGGGTCTTGGTTGCCTCCAAAGATCTGTATAATTCAATGTGACATCACTTGGGTCTGAACATTTTAGGCGCCCCTGCAAAATTGCATTGGAACACATAAAACTAGAGTACACTCATAGTGAATATACCAAAACACCACTGCTCTACTGTCCTCTCTTTTTGTTTCATTGTAATAGTTTGATATTTTAGCATCGCTTTATAGCTCAAGGTCAAGGTTTTAGTCAAGTGGTCAGTCAACCAATTAGAAAGGCTTTTGGAAGGATTTCGGTGGCATATTGTTCTCAGAAGAAAACTGTGGTGATCCTCTAGTGAATGACGTTAGGTTATGATAATATTAATAGTAACAATAAATGAATACATTTTAGGCATAGAGAACTTTTCAAAACAAAGTTACCAAGGGCTGTATTAAAACCGAGCAAAACTTTAATGAACTGGGGCAGCTACATTCCCCAATAAGGTGATTAAAAAGGTTAAAAGTTGGTTACGACAGGAGTATTAATGATAATAAAACTGTTGAATGGTGTGCTAAAGTTATCTACATTTTAAAGCTATGCTTTGAGAAGAGATCTAAAAATGACCAAATAAGGCTACAAAACTAATGGTGATTAGCAAATGTTAGCATGCCAATAGGCTAAACTAAGTGTGAACTACATGATAAACCTGCTGACCTGAAGCTAACTTCATTGCTATCCTAAAAATCCATCATGTACTGGATAAAATGATATTTCTCAGAGGAGACAAAACAATGTCTGTACTCTAAATAGTACAATAAGAGCTTTTAATGCATTTAGGCTAACTTTGCAGAACTATTAAGGGTGTTAATTAACACACTGATATTAGCATTTAGCTCAAAATACCACTGCAACTGAGCATGAAGTCGTTAGCATGGCTGACATCTCTTGTTCACTGCCTACATAAATTTACCAGAAAATTTCCATGCAAGTGCAGCAGCTCATAAGTACAAGACAGCAAACAGTTAAAACTGTATATACACGAGAAAGAGTTGGAATGAAGATTTTAAATTGTGGTTTAAGCTTTTTGAATAGAAATCAGACTTAAAAAAAAAAACTGTACAACAAAAAGCCTCTTTAGTGTGAGAAGCAGTTACATTTACATGTGTTTCCAGTTGAATTTTGCAGTGTAGATCGAGATGTATTGGAGATTTAATACATTTTATTATTACAGAAGCGCCAACTGGCAACAGACATATGGAAGAAATTATTCCATTTACAGTCAAACTGTTATCATACCAACCACAAATTCCAGTTGCTTGCTTTGTTTTCATTTTTCTGTGAAAGAGGTTCATTTTTTTTTTTTTTTTCTGTTCACAGTACATATTTCGATTTGGCACACTCATGAAAATCTTTTTTCCATCTGTGTGAAGTCCGCCAGTTGCGGTAATAACAAATCATTCTTACCGCTTCTCTTGTCCCATTCATGCATGTTTTCCAGCTCACAGAATCGTTACTCAGCTGCACTCTGTAGGTGACGACCCAGTCCCAACTATAATGAAGGCCAGCAGAAAGCAGTTTTTTATAGACTACAGTGTCTGGCAGTGAATTCAGACAGCAAAGAGTAAAAGTGAATTTCCACAACACAGTACATCCAACTGTAAGGGTTCAGTGTGTCTGTAGGTCAACAAACAGCTCGTGCAACCCCACATTTTCAGGTGTGGTTTTAGCAGCAGTTGGAGCAAAAACTCTTCAGATGATAATCCAGATACTACCTGACCTCCAGATGGAGTTGCGGCCCTGCAGGATGACTCCAGTGAACAGGGTGAGGTGGAGGGCGTCCACCTCAAACCACTGGTGCCGATTCCGATACTCGGCACACCAGGCTCCATCGTACAGGTCCCCGTCCTCAATGCCAGACTGAAAACACATGTTACACAGGAGTGGGTTATTTTGATCCACTGCAGAATCCATTAAACCGACCACAGACACTGTTAGCTCCACCTCGAGTTGGCGAGTTACATAAGGTTTCAGTGTTGGCCCTGATTATGAAATAATTGCTTTCAGATGGCAGAAACATAAAGGGCGGGGAGCTGAAAAGCCCTCCTGACTCTGTAGTTTACAAAAGTCAAAAAGAAGCCTCTCCAGAATATACTCAGTGCGGTTTTATAATAGTGCTATTGTCACACACATATAAAAAGCAGAACAAAATCGGATCCACTGATCCGTTTTTAATCTAATTTAGCAGGGCGTATTCGCAAATTAACCAATTGGTTGATGAACCCCCCCGCTTTGGTTCAGATTGAAACATCTAAATAAATCTTGAATAAGTTGCTCAATTGAATAAATGAGATTTTCCAATGACATTCATGTTCGCAGATGATGAACCCTAATAACTTTCCCTAATTTTTCCTCCTCCTAAACTAGCCATTATTTTGAAATGTAGTTTTTCTTTAAATGAGATGTCTTGACAATTGTTGGGCGGACTGCTGTAAAATTTTGATATAAAACATGGATCGCCCCTACAGGCAACAGACCTGATTGTCCCTCAGAGGTAAAGAGATCGCTTGACTGCCCCCAGGTGGTTGGCTGCTATATAGGTCATAAATAAGGCAACAGACTCACTGTTATCAGATAGGACCCAAACGTGAAATCAAGTTAACAGAAATTTTAAGTTGTTCTTATCATACATTGTATGTTTGGGTATTCACTTTATAAACATTCTGATACGTTTGGTTTTAATTTGTTATCAATACTATTAAAAAAGGGTGAAACATCGTGAGGATGAATTATGATCATTTGGTAAGCTTCTAGCTCATGTACATTTTTTTTTTTGTTTTCTTTGCTGTTTTTGATGAAATACATGAAACACTATTGATCCACCCAAGGCAAGGCCTTACTTCACGTTTAGTTCAAATTGGCAAATTTTAGTAATATTTTCATTGTTAGCATTCTAGCATTAAGCTAGATTCATACTGAACTCACTCGTTCACCACACCATGAATGGAGTGAAATGTTAAACCCTATTAAATTCCCTAACCCAGCAATATAGACCATAATGCACTACACAAAGGGAAAAAATGGTGAGAGGGGGGAGAATAGCGGGAGACAATCTGAATATTTCTGTTTAAATTTAGATCATGTGCCAAAGTTTTACCATGTAGCAATTGTATATTTGTATGTATTAAGCCATTCTGGCACAAAAAGTGAGTGTGAGGTATGTTTCAATTGTGCAACGGACATGACATCATTAGCAGCCCCAGAAAAAAACCCTGTTTTAGTTAGTTTCCAAAATTAAGCTTTTTGGTTTTGTTTTTGTTCATTTTAGCAGTGAGCACACTATGTAGTGGAACACAGAGTGATGTGAGACACAGCCGCTGTCTCCTGGAGCTGTAACACTGAGTACTCTTTTTTACACCGAAAGGCCAAAATGGCATGATTCCAACCAAATGGTCATGATAGCAAATTGATTTTCTGTGTTGTTTGGTTTTTGCAAACAGAAGTTCAAACAAACAAGTTTCAGGTCCAGAATCATAGTGTTTCCAAATTCATTTTGGTGGAGCCCCTATTACATTGGCTATTCAGAGCTACAGGATTCATTTTTGTTCTTTCAGCGCGCCATCAAACCAAAGCTTCACTATAATCACTGGAGTGATACTTTTACACCTTCAATGTCCCTGATCCCTGCTGTTTAATCTGCCTGAGCTTCTCTATGAAGCTTCACAGTACTTTGTGTTTGGAGTTTGATCTAGGTGTAGACCGACCTGGATATTCAGCCTCCCCCTGTGAGGACCCAGCCCACTTCGCTCGTAGGAAGAAGCTTGGAGCTGGCTGTCGTCGACCCGCAGGGACTCCAGGCCGAGGGGGGGACAGTCTGGAAGGAAAATTCATAGTAACCAGCTGATACGATCTTCTTTGGGTTTTGTCTGTGCTTGTCCGGAGATGCTGGAACTGCACTTCTGAGGGGTGAAGTATAAAACTTGCTCAGAGAACCCTTTCTGGTTTGTCTGAGTAAGCAACTACATGGCTGATGTAATAAGAGGTCTCGGCAGTGCTGAGGAATATTCGTAATCCCTCATCTGAGGGAGTTCAGTGGAGGGTTGGACTGGAGGCTCCTTCCCAAAGCAAACAACACAATCTGCGGCAGATTTCGAATGTAATCTGAGACAAAGTTCAAGGGCCAAGTGAGAGAAATGTCCTGCAGAGCATGAAGACAAGAGTTACAGCTGCAGGCTATTTCATTGGTCTGGGAAGAGGCCAAAAAACTCCCATTAATCACAAACACGAATCTTACTGGCAGTGCAAAACAGCCTAGTTTGTTCTTTTTAGGTCAAGGAAGGCTGAAAAGGAAAGAAAAATGAGCAGCAAAGAAGAGGGTTACATTAGCACTTCTCAGTAAAAACTGAGGACGAATCCCTGCATTATGAGTAGAGTCGTTATTAGTTATAATCAATCAGTCGTGGTTGTGGTTCTATAGTGTTGGTGGCACAAACAAGTAATTTGTAGAAGTTCCCTTGGGATAGAAAAGAGTGATGTTCATTTTTCACCACTTTCTGATAAAAAACATATAATGTAAGTTGTTAAGCAAACATGAATTACACACTTTGGGGTTCACCGAGCAATAACAATAGGTTTGATTTCACTTTTAAAGACCCTTTCTAGGGCCTTTTTAAATTGCTGTTTTTATAGTTGTTTTACGTAAATATGGCCGCTGTCGTTTCTGAATCAAACAGATATTTGATAAAGAACATAACTGAAAGAAGTAAGAGATTGCCCTGCATGCATCAGGCTAACAGAATCATATAAACCGACTAACTAACTAAATGAACCCCAAAAAACATTTTTTACCGCTTTACACATCTGAAGTTAGTCAGGCAGCGGTGCAAAGTACATTCACATTTAAGTATTGCACGTACAGGTTTTGTTACTACACACTCCTTACATTATATTTACAGATTGACATTATTAATTGTAACTAATTAAAATACAAGTCTTGCAATCAAATGATACCTAAAGTTGTAAAAGCACTCATGCACCTATTGATGCCAATTTCGCACTTTTACTGTAAGTAAAACCCTCAGTGAAGCACTTTTACTTGTGTCAGAGTATTTCTACAAGGTAAAAGATGCAAGCACATCAGAAGTCAGGAGTTTAACGACTTCCTGATGGCGTCATTAAGTACTTCCTGCATCCTTAATTAAGGTTAAAGATTGGGTTCGTCTCCCTGGATCCTCTCCTTTGGTTGTATTAAAGCAAAACTCCTACCCGGGTGTGTTTTCTTTGCTTCTTTGCTGTCGTCCTTGCTGATGCCGGATGTCGTACCCTCAGCTGTGGCTGGGCTCGGTGGGTGCGTGCGGTGCTGCTGCAGCGTGGCGGTTCTCTTGGTCGTCGGGTTGTTGGTTACTGTTGAGTAACTCTCAGTGGACGCGTCGTCCATCAACGCTGCGCCGGAAGGGCCTCCCAGCAACAACGCTGCAGTCAAAAGAATCAATGGCTTTTCCATCTTTCTCTTTGTTTGCTGCTGCAGAGTGGAGGGGAAAAATGTGCCAGGGCACTTTATGTGGAGACAGGAGATCCACAGCCCTCCGCCTCCTCCTCTTCCTCCTCAATCCCACCTCCCTTCTCTCCTCCTCCCCAAAAATCCTGCACACAAATGTCCCGTGGAAAAATATGATTCAAAAAGCACACTATGACTGTTTATATTATATAATGTGGGTCATGTGTGTATTGTTTGTGGAAAGTAAGCCAAAGGGATGGGCAATGCCAAACTTTTTCAATTTGACACAATACTATCACACATAGCTCATAATTTTTTAGATGTGAAGGCTGTGTAACTATGTGTAAAGGAATATAATAATGGTAAATTGCATCAGACATGGTTGTTAATAATACATTTATTAAAAAAGCAAATGATTAAATAATACCTTGCTGTTTCACACACACACACACACACACACAACAGGAGTGTGTTAGAAAATGTATTAAAATGAAATTTAGATTTAAAATTTAAATTAGAAAAGGACAAAGAAGAGGGGCCCCCAGCCATGGCGCAAAACCTACAACAAGTAGGTTTTGCAGATAGCTTGTTTGCCAGGTTAGGAAAGCGACCAGAACTTGAGTGAATTAAGCATATGATTTATGAATTTGGGTCCCCCCAGTGCCTGTGGAGGCCTAAGCAGCTGCTAACTTGGTTTATCGGGAGGGCCGACTTCGCAACTAAGCATGAAGAGTAAAACAATACAAACGATTTTTGTCATTGATTTTGTTATTTTCGTTTAAAAAAAAAAAAAAAAATTATCAAATAAGTAGCTCGTGAATATCAGCATATAAATCCAAAGCATTGTTCCTACTCATCCACTAAGTCTTCAATCAAGTTTAATTTGTGAAGCCCAAAATCACAAATACCAATTTGCCTCCAAGGGCTTTACAATCTGTACATAGCAACACCCTCTCCTTTTAGACCCTCGAACCGGGTGAGGAAAAACGCCATTAACCCTAGACAGGGAAAAAGAAGAAACCTCAGGGAGAACCACAGAGGAGGGATCCCTCTTTCTGGGACGGGTAGATGTGCAATAGATTTAAAATTAACAAGTACAGAGCCCAAAAATATTACAGTATTTACAGTCTATGGACACCAAAACATGAGAACTGCGTCCAGGTACCAGATGGTGATCCAGGTCAAGATTCCAGGCCACTCTGTCTTTTGCTGGGTAGGAAAGGTGAAGTTGATCAAGATCCTAGACTTTCGCTAGCAGAACCGTCACTCCCACATCACCAGGTGGCTGAGAGAGGATAAGGCAGAGGGACTCCGGGGAGAAACTCCTCGGGGTGAAGTTGGTAACACAAATACTGGGACATGACAAAGTAGAGAGTAGAACAAGTACGGAAAGAGAGCGAGGTGGAGAAATGAGGGACTCAGTGTATCATGGGAAATCCCCCAGCAGTCTAGACCTGTAGCAGCATAACTATGGGCTTGTCTGTGCTTGCCCTAACGATAAGCTTTATCAAAAGTAAAGTTTTAAGCCTACTCTTAAACACAGAGAGGGTGTCTGTCCCACAGACTTGAACTGGGAGCTGGTTCCAGAGAATAGGGGCCTGATAGCTGAAGTACTGTTGTTCACTTCTCCACTAGAATTATTTAATGTGTTTTTGGCACAATCAAATGCATAATGTATTCAGAAGTAGATTATAAACCGATAGATTAAGATCAAATTTATCGATCATTGGGAATGTCTAATATTCTGTATAAGGAGCTGTTTCATAATCAGACACTCCATTAAACCAATAATACCATGATCAGCCATAGCCTTATGACCACTGACAGTGAGAGTGAATGACATTGATCACTTCACTACAGTGCAAAGTTTTGCTGTGAAAACTTTGAACCTGGCACTCAAACTGCTCCTTGAAAACCAACTGCATTCCTTAACATTTACACCAAGCAATCCTTCACAGCGTCACATTAGCACTTGATGTGCGTATGTGGGAGGTCATACTTCAAAAAAGGCAAAGAAAACTTTCAGAAAATCTTTTCATCTGATATCACCCACTCAGGATATTGTTTGAAGTTGTTTTCCAGATAAACATTGTTTCAGTCACTACACAGTTCTGCCTTTTAGTGTCAGTTTTATAAAGTGACATGCTTATTGCATTTTAATGGGGTTTATCCTGCAGAGGTTATTTCTATCTGTACTATCAGCTTCTGATTTTCCTCTGTTTTCCTGTTGATTTCAGGATTTATTGGTGCTGTTTGGATCATGAAAGTAAAGAGAAAAACAAAACATTTTTCATAATATTTTGCAATCTGTATGAACTAGAGATTTTGTCATTTTAATCTGTACTATTACACTCCTCATTGCAAAAAATGAGGAGTGTAATTTATTTACAAAAAGCTCTGTAACAATTTCCACTTGGTAAATATTACACAGGATATTCTCAAGTACAATCACCTTTCAGTGAACATTTTTCTGCTTTTTGTCAGTACATTTTATTTACAAAGCGATAGTAATTTTTACTTTAACTCCTTGTGCATTTAAATTAAAACTGTGTGCAAATTAACTTCTGATGTCATCAACTGAATGTGCACACAGTTAAATCTGTTTTTACTTGATTTTAACACGTATAGCCACTGCATTATATGGTTTAATGTTACTTGGTAGTTTGGATAACATTTATATATCAGAGTGAATATACAAAGTTACTTACAGTTCTGAAGTACACGCAATATGAACTTAATTTCTTATAAAATTTACCCAAGTAATAAAAGTAATATTTTGGTGACAAAAAAAGACATTTTTCTCTGTGCATATTCTGTGATTTTGTCTTTTCTGTACATATGGTAACTATTGCAGGCCCGGGATCCCTCCTGTGTTGCTCTTCTTGAGGACTCTTCCATATTTTCCTGATTAACATGGATATTTCCTCCATGGAGTTGAGGACAAGGACAGAATATATTTTGCGCAGATTGTAAAGCTCACTGAGGCTGCGGGATTCTGAGCTATGCTTACTTGACTTGAATTTACAAGCAGGCATACATTGTAAATATTCATTTATTGCATTAAGCTGTTGGAGCTGTTTTTCTCCTGGATTTGAAAACCAAGTTAAAAAAACCACACCTCACATTTCTTGTTGTTTCATGTTCACCCTAAAGCTACAAATCATCTCCCACAACTCTGCATGTGGACAAGCTCTTCCCATGATTCACATTGTTCCCCTCGTCCCTCTGGTGCAGCAACTCTCTGGTGAACTGTTTGTCTCCAGCTTATTGTGTTCCAAAATCAGGACACGAGGCAACGTTAACCTTATGAATAACAATATAAAAACCAGATAAAACAGGCTGCATCTGTCAAGATCTTACTCAATACTCTATGCATCTCTGGAGTTATTAAACAAGCTGAAATTTATTACAGCGACATATTGGAATAAAAAAGATTATTTCAAATGTGACTGGCAGGGAACACATCATCCTATAGTCTACTTGCATCCAAACTGCATATTTTATGATTGGCACCAACAACACATCTGTGTTGTATTTACTCTCATGAACCCCTCTCACGCCAACATCTGGTAGAACTAATACATTGCAATGCAAGACAGCATCAAGAAAAGCAAGCAGGCACTCACTTAGCGATATGTGACTTGCTTCCAGATGGATTGTATATACTGTTTGCGTGCATAAACAGTCTATATGTGGCAATGGTGTCGTTTTGTATGTGTTTTCAGGTTTGGCTCAGCTTTTCTTCAGCCCAGAATTTCGTGTACAGCTCGGAATTTCCTTGTGACTAAGGCTACAGGCAGTTTAATGTGAGTCTATCTTGAGATCCAAACCTCTTCAAAATAATAATTCAAACCTCAAGTCCAGCAAAGTTTGGATATTGTGTGAAATTTGAATAAAAACAGAATACAGTGATTTGCACATCCTTTTAACCTGTATTCAATTAAATAGAGCACAAAGACAAGATATTTAATTTTCAAACAGATAAAGTTCATTGTTTTGGAAATATACACACATTTTGAGTTTGATGACTTCAATGCGTTTTACACAGTGTCCCAACTTTTTTGGAATTTGGGTTTCTTGGAATATATTGTTTCTAACTGAGAAAACATGTGTAATGTTCTTGTATGGAAGCCAATTTCAACTTTAAATTCCAATGTGTATAAAAATGGCTGTTTCACTATGCTGCTAAAATGCAACAAAATTTGTATTAAAATTATTACTAACAGCAATAATAGTAGTAGTGGTAATAGTAGTAGTAGTAGTATTACCAGTAGTAGCAGTATTAGTAGCAGCAATAGTATCCTAAAACATTACTTTTAATTTGAAATCCAGAATACTTGAAGGTGATTGGTGCGTTTCTATATGACGTCAAACGGGAAATGGCCACGCAGGCGAGCGCAATCTTAACATTGCATTTGAAGTCTTTTACTCATCCTTATATAGTTTCATTTGAGCCATTTAAATTCACATTTTTTTTCCCCCATGGCGACTCTTTCTGACTTTCTCTGACAAGCTGAAGTTTACAGGAAAAGGAAAAATAGTCGACGTGCAGTGATATGAAATCATGTTGTCCGTCGCTGTGAAAGCTAACAACCAGCAGCAACTAGCTAACAAATGGCTGTTCGGCCGTGATGTCGCGCAAGGTGCAAAGTAAGTGAACCGCCACCACTTTATTCTCCCTAGCTGATTAAAACGCCTCTCATTGTGACACTAATCAACAATCAGGCTTCTCTACTTGTCTGTAGTTAAATAGCGGTTAAAACATGTGCATAAAGCAGGAATTTACAGCTAAATGACGGCCTGGCTGCTCTTAAATGATGAGACCTCGGTTTCTTCTGAACAGCCTAACTTGAGCTGATGTGCGTGTCTAATTTTTTTTCAGATGACAAGAAGACGAGCAAAGCAGTGGATTGGTTAGCTAACAGTATGTGACACACGCAAGCTCTCTGCTCACCTAAAAGGGTTTGCAAGATGCCTCGTTTGGACGAGTTGGCCAACGTTGCCCTTAGGGTTCCCAGCATACTGGTGCTGGACCTGCTGTACAAATGTGACATTGAAGGTTTAACGGATCACCTCAAGGCCAAAAATGAAGACATGCTCTTCAAATACAAATATGTGATCTGGAACATGTACTACCTAGGTAAGCATGCATGGAATAATGACCACCTGGGATCATTTTACTCCTCTGCATAGTTTTCTGTTTGTCCCATTGACTTCTGTTTTCTCAATCAGATGTTTCATGTTTAGCAGTCTTATGAGTTGTGATTTCTTTGCTTTTAAAAGTTCAAAGGTCAAAATGCTTTTCTTTAAAATAATGTGTATTGTGAAAGAAAATCAAATATTACATTACTGGTTTGGGTCGTACTTTTTTAAAAAAAAAAAAAGCTGGCAGCTTTGAGTGTTAGAATTTATTAGTCAGAATTTATATTGTCTGAGTATGTGGTCTCCGTTTAGTTCAGAGGCCTGAGAACAGTTGTCAGGAAGATGGAAAAAGTCATACGGGCATTTAAGTGTAGATTGTAAACACGGAGGTGCTAAGTGATCTCTCAGGAAAGTCTGAAGTGACGTAAATGCGTCTTTAAACCTGGTTAGATCATTATGGTAACTTTTATGCTGAACACATATTATATAATAGTTGATTATATTCAAAGTTTTGGGTTATTATTATTTTCAGAGGACTAACTGTGCTGCCCTTTTTTTCATTCTTTTCGTGATAATATTCCAGACTTGTCGAGCCGAACGTCAAAGTAAAGTTGGTAGAATAATGTCACAAAAAGAAGGCAGAATGAAGTATATAGAAAATTACACTTTACATTTCATCACATAGTGCTTTTTGATGATGCAAAGCATATCATCCACATACTAAATTAATGCTGAGGGCTCAGCAGCTATAGACCAGTTCGGATGATTTTGTGTTTCTTTAATACACTTCTGGTAATACATTAATCAGAACACTCATTATACAGAAATATGAATCTATTGTTATTTATCATGGATAAGAATATTAAATCAGAAAACATTCATTTCAGGCCAAAAATTAAATGGAGTTCCATGTATCCTTAGTTATGGGACAGTGTCATACCTAAATACAGGAGGTTCACACAAAGACGGCCTATGGTAGTACACATCCCACAGGCCTTATCTCGAAAGGAATTGCATCCAAACAAAAAATGATTTGTCTATCTTTAACTGGAAGCAAGCCAATACACTTGAATCGGAACTTAAATTAGCACTGATGATTATATCATGTTTCTGTCTGTAGGCTGAGCTGTGGGGTCCTTCCCCCTACATTTGGTAAATGGAACATGTTTGTACTGATGGTTTTTTCAGTAAATTTGGGGTCCAGTCAAATAGAAAATTAAACATTATATGTTATTCAGTGATTATCAGGACAAAATAGTTAAGAAAAAAAGATTACTTTTGAAAGATACTGAAATAAGAACTTTTTTTTAACACTGTTGCGAGTATCTGGATGAAACATGGTTGTCAGCAGAAAAAGTATCTTCTGTGCAGAACAGGTTTTACTTTTCTATAGACAAGTAACAAAGTTCAGTATTTAATCTGCAGCCCTGATTTGTAAGTCAACTAGTAAGTAGCTGCAACAACTTATT
>KV751380.1:1586690-1617320 GCA_001698575.1 Mola mola | reverse complement strand
TAACTCAGAGATATGTATTAAGTAATTATATCATAATTATTAATTTTTAATCTTCTCAAGTATTTTTTCTACTTCCCCCGCACGCTACTCCTACATGTTTTCACCTGTTGAAACCAATCAAATATCATGATGTTGAAATTAAACTTTTCTTTTTTTTCTGCCTTCGATACCTTTTGAAATATCTCTTTTTTTAGATTTTTATTTAATATTTTCAATCCTTTCTCGCCCTGATTTTATCCACTACGACACTGCTGTGACATGAAAATGTCTTTGATGGTGGGTTCAACGCTTTCATGTCACATAAAAGGCATTTTGAACAACGATGGAGTTCACCATTTAGCTTCTGGAGTATTTCTCAGCTAATGTTTGGTTAATGGTAAGAAACTCTTTTTGAAAACTCTTCCATAATTCTTTTCTTTCTGAACTCATGTATGAAATATGAATTTTTAATCACATTTAATATTAAGTTTTGTATAAATGTAGCGTGTCGAATAAACCGGAAACAGCTCTCATGCTCTCTTATAATCGCTCTTACCCCCAAAATGCAACTTCCCTACTCGGAAACTCACCTTCTGACATCACATGAACGCAGCATCAGATAGGCGCGTTCATGATGTAAGGCCGACATGTCCTGACTGGTGTTTTACGTATTTTTCCCCCCCTCAGCAGGCTTGCAACCAATCTGCCGCCACATCCGTCCCGACAGTCAGCAGTCAAACGGACCGCCCTTCCATCATAACGCTTCAAATACACAGAAACGGCCACTAGTTGTCCACCGAAACCAAAAGGAGAGGATCCTTGTCCTTCGGGTTATTTCGCTTGGCATACGCACTTATTCAGTACAAACTAAGGGGGGATAGTACAAATATTCCATGGCAAGGCGTTGAAATTCGGCAGAAAGTGTGACGTCTGTCTTTCAGCAAAAACTAACCTGGGTGAAAAGCTAGCTCTCGTCGCCAACTCCGCGCGTATGTAGTTTTAGCTCGCTAGCCACTTAACAACGCTAGCTTGAGAAGAAAGGCCGTCGAGTTGAGCCAGCGGCAGTCCTTTGGCGGATCATCCTGGCATATCACGCTTATCTACCACAGCGTGGATCTGAATACCCTGAAACGAAGAAGACAGCGGCCCAAAGAGGATGGCTCTGAAAAGGATCAACAAGGTAAGAAACGTCGTTAACGTGGCTAATTCCGTTAGTTCTTCGCGCTAGCCTAACACAATGTAGCTGTAGCTCCGCTCTCAGGCTTTGTGTGTCCCGTGTAACATGGTAGCCAAACATGTTGGAGGAAGTATTTGGCTCGTCTTGGTAGTAACTTCGTATGTTTAAGCCACTTTGAGTGAGCTTACGTTTTTTTTGTTTTAAATCGTTGGCACCGACTAACTTTAACTAGCCAGCTAACGTTAGCTAGCAGCTTCCTTTACAGGCTCAGTGTCTCTTTCGAAGTGGGTTGGAAAAAAAAAGGTGCATGAGTTGCCCAACACATCATACCTTTACATAAGCACACATATGTTAGTTAGCTGCTCGGTCACAGTCCAAAGCCCTTATGGCCTTATTTGAGCCTAAAACCCAAACTGTGTCTCGGTAATTCACAAAACGTTTGACTGTTCCTTAATAGCAGTCATACCATGTTATCAGGATCCATGACTCACAGCACTCGCTAAATCTGTGTTGGCAGTCAGAGCTGTGTTCATGATCCACTTCCTTGGTATGAGAAAGTGTTCGTTCCATAGTCTGCTGTCCACATCACAGGGTGTGTTACTGGCCTACATATGGAGGAAGTTGGCAGCTGTGTAGTAACACCTACGAAGTGTTTACACCATGGCTTTATGTCTTTACTCCTCTGTGGACTCGAACCTTCGAGAAAACCGTCAACTCACTTGTGAAATGGTGTCTGTTGGCCGGGGTGGGGCGGTGGCCTCGACCTCACCCTAAAGTAGGTCTAGGCCTAAAAATAAATGTAGAGGCACTAGTATATATGCTACAGGCTCGTCTTGCTGTAAATTGTGGAGACCATAACAAGGCCCCCTGAGCTGGTTCAGAAGTGGAACCTGCAGGAGACAACAACAACAGCAGCGACAGGCTGTTGTGAAATACTTCTAATGTAGCAGCTCCACTCCACAGTCCTCATGACTGCATTTATACTCAGGGTGTTAAGTGCCACTCAGTCTAGTACATTGATTTTAAATGTATTTCCTTGTTGTTGTTTTTTTTTGTTAGTGAAGATTGCTGTGGTTTAACTGGTTATTGTTGTTGTAAATCTTTTTATTGTAGGAGCTGCATGACCTGTCCCGTGACCCTCCAGCACAGTGCTCAGCTGGCCCAGTGGGTGATGATTGTAAGTGTCCCGCAAACGGTCCCGAACATCCACACGCATCGAACAAAATTTTTTAGAATTATTCTGCCAATTCTTACTTTTTATATTAATTGTATATCTCTAAAATGGCTGACAGCAGTCAAAAATGGCAATTGTATTGTCCTCACACGCCAAGGTCCCATTGACACTGTAACCAGGAAAGAAGGGGAATTTGGTACAAAAACTGTAAGGACAGATGTTAACCCCAGAGGGAAAACCAGGCCAAAATGTCAATGTTTTTAAATAATGTCACCACACCAATTGCCGTCACACAACCTACCGCTACCTAACTTGGAACTAGTGGCAAGGATTCTTTTAGCTTGTCCAAATGGGAGGGAAGCGAGCTCTGCACTGACACAGCTACTCATACTGGCAAGCACAGGAAGATGGACTCTGACCCATCTTGGCGGTCAGAGAGGAAATCCTCCTCCTAGTTACACAAGACAGATAAAAAGTATATAAAAACTTTTTACGTTTTTAATCTCTACGCCTTAAAGCACTCAGACCACAACACCTAATTTAGTTAATTCCTGTCTAGTTTTTCTGTAATATAGTAATTATTCATCAAAAAAGTAAACCTAGGGGGAATAGTTTATTGTTTTGTCTGAAACCTAAATATCTAAACACATCAATGGTGTTTTTGCTTGAAAATGTTAAAAAACAAAATGTTGAGTGTCGGAAGAAACAGTAATTCAAATAAATACAAAAAAGTGACTTATGAAAAATACTACAGATTTTTGTATATGTAATAAAAGAACAGTTCAGTCAAAAAGAAAGAAGAAGGTGGGGACTTAATTACAATCTTTTTTTAAACAGAAATCTCCACTGTAGTGGCTCAAGCTAATGCTGTGAAAATTTCCTTAAATGATGTCAAATCAATATGGGGACTTGGGCCTTCCACAGACCTAAATTACAAAGGACAATCTGGTTCTCATTTTTTCACCCCTTTCTTTTGTTTATGTTTTAAAATGGTTCCTGTCTACTTGACCAAGCTGTCCATCAGCATGTGGATGTGTAGATAATGGCTGACTTCTCATGTGCATCTAGTGCTGAAAACTGGTTTTCCTGGTTGTAAATCCCTCCACCCAAAAATAGTTGTCAGCGAGAGAATAAAACTAGTATCAATGTATGATGAACATGGTTAAAAAGCAGATTGTTTCCTGGAAGTGTTGAGAGGCCCAGTTCCTGCCAGTTCACATACCTGCGAATTTTCCCATGATCTAACATTTACTTTCTGTTCTCTGCAGTGTTTCACTGGCAAGCCACAATCATGGGACCTGTAAGTAGATGTTTTACAACATTTGTTGCTCTCTTGGAGCTCTAAAGCGGTACCCTGTTGACATTTATCACAGAGGTTATGTACTTGGTTGCTTCAAATGTATTCTAGTGATAAAGGTTGGAATTTGAATTTATAATGCGAGGCTGTGGACAGCAGGTGTTGGATCATTCTCTTGTGAAATATGTAAATTTTGTCGTTGCTTTCAGAGCGACAGTCCATATCAGGGAGGAGTTTTCTTCTTGACAATTCATTTTCCAACAGACTACCCCTTCAAACCACCCAAGGTAAGCTGGCCCAAAACAAAGTATTCCGTTGTCGACTAGGGCTGCAGGTGTTAGATATTTTAGTGTAAGCCATAATCATCCAAATTAAAACAAGAGGCTTTAAATATTTCACTTTGTTTCAAATATATTAAATGAAGAAAAATGTTATTTTCAAGGCATTCTACTTTTGAGATGCACTAGTAGTTGCATTTCTTCATGCACTCCTTATGTGTTCCCTGTGCAGTAAAATCTGTCATTCCAGGAAGTTGACAAAGGGTGTAATGTTACGTCACTACCTCAAGTCAGGATATCAAAATCGTGTAACCCTGACATGTTTTTATTTCTTTTATTTTTTTGTGTGTGTTTTCCAGGTTGCATTTACAACAAGAATTTACCACCCAAATATTAACAGTAATGGCAGTATCTGTCTGGATATTCTCAGATCACAGTGGTCTCCTGCACTTACTATTTCTAAAGGTATGTGTAATCATCAGAATCAAGGTTATTACTAACTACATTTTCGGAATGCACTCATTTATTGGCTTAATGTCCCAATTGATCGATATGGGCGTGTATTGGCAAATAAGATGGCGTTCACCGATACCGGTGGCCAATCGTAATCTGTGGTGTTTCATTTTTTTTGCACTGGCTACATCCACTGACTGTAGATTTAAAGACCCACTGTCTAATGAAAGCTTCATTATTTGACACAAAAGAGTGTCTATATCTTTATTGGCCAAATTTTTATTTTAATTATCAGTATCAGCTGAGAATTTCCATATTGGTGCGCCCTTAGTAAATTTCTAGTAAAGAAAATTGACACTAAAATATGTACAAATGATCTTTGAATGTAAAAGGAGTGCATCTCTGACTCACATTCAATATGCATAGAGAATTACTGTTGCCACCTTATGACTGAGAGATGAAATCTTAATTTCATTTTTTTGACTGAGGCATTTTTCACATCTTTCAAAAACAAAAACAGAAACTTTTTTTTTTTATATCATTCACGCCTTCTTTGGACACAAAAATAATTTTAATGTCTCTTCCTATTGCAGTTCTTCTCTCCATTTGCTCACTCCTGTGTGACCCAAACCCTGATGATCCACTAGTGCCAGAGATTGCACGGATCTACAAAACGGATGCTTCAAGGTAAATATACACTCCATAAGTGTGATTAAATGTTGTCTATACTGTACATGATAAATACCGCATTATTAGTCAAGAAAGAAATAACACCACTTGTAGCACATTTTGTATGTTAAAATAGCTTTTAATAGGACCCATCTGACTCTATAGGCACTATTGACTGAATCACCTGAGTAATTGAGCCTAGTATGTAACCTAGTTTTACTCTATCAGGTACAATAAACTAGCTCAGGAGTGGACAACCAAGTATGCAATGCTTTAGGGTAAGGCCAGGGGGGAGTGTTGCATCTTGCCTTGTGTTATGGGCTCAGTTGGTTATGATGCTTTGGTCTCACTGGCATAACTAGACATTTGACTACAGTTTGGGATTTGAACGCAATTATACTAATTTCCAGCTGCCTGTATGTATGCCGGACTCTGTTAGCTGCACTTGGCTCAGATAGTGGGTTTAACTTGCATCTTGATAACCTTTTAAAAGGGCAGGCCGAAAAGTCAACTGAGTTTGATTGATTCTTTTTCTCATAGGCCAACGCTAGTAAATCTTACGTTTGCCCAAAACAGTGGGTGGTGTTGGGTGGGTGTGTTGTGGTTTCCCAAACGCACCTGCATGTCTGAACTCTTCAGTTCAACAAACAAGCATGAGTGTGGTGGTCTGTTCCCACCATGATGTGCAAAGCTCATAAAAAGCATTACAAATGACATACACAGGTCCAACTGGTGTAATTTGGCACTTGCTAAAGATGATTAACGTTTCAACGTTCTACGTCAAAGTTACTGAAACGTCGAAGCATTTTTTTGGGCATATTTCTCAAAGGAATTGTAGTAAAGGTTACTGGTATCATTTTGTATCTAATCCCAGGGTCCATCACATAGCCAGAACCAGGTGGTTCTGCAGTTCATGTGTCACCTGTTAAGTGCCGCCTACATGTGCTGTTTTTGCACCAAATGGCCTTGATTTAAAAATCACACTTAGGGTTCCCCAAAACAAACACTAATACAACAGTCCGGTACAAAACTGAAATGTGCTCGCAGAAAAAAAATTTACCGTGAAAGTTAAGCATTTATTACTGGAGTATAATCGTGTAGGAATTTTACCTGCATTGGTGGAGGTTTGCACTCACTGAGTGTATTCTTTCTTGTTATTTTATTTTTCAACACCAAATTCACAGCCATACCTGTAAATATTTGCAACCTGCCTGTTGATATATGTGCGTTTGTACTAGTAGAGGCCAATGAAATAAAGATCCAGGTTATTCTTTGGTTGCATGAAAGAATTCTCAAATTAAGCTTTCATTTATTTGTTTATTTTTTTTAACCAGAATTTTCCAATTCAACAATTGATATTTTATTTCTTTTAGCGTGTGATTGATCAGAGTTGCCTTAGTTGTTGTATGTATCAGTTGTCAGCAGGGACAGTTCCGACTTTGACTGCAAAGTCAATGACCAGAAGAATTCTTAGCATTATTTCCGAAAAGGTCAAATGGATCTTAACATTGCTTCAGTGTCACAGGACATTCTAATAAACCACAAAGCTAGAAGTAAGAGTAAATTTATTGGTTCATCATCCTATTTACCTAACTAGACCTTAACTGGCAGTATGCTATTGCCAGTATTTTCATAAAGAACTTTCAAATCTTTAAACAGCAAAATGTTGTTTCCAGTACATTTTATATAAAACCACCATTTGGTTGCGATCAGGCGTGCTGTTTTCTGCCACTTTCAAACCTTTACAAAGGAAACAAATTTCAATAGGAATAAATTTATTTCAGAAATTTAAAGCAGAAACATTTGTTTCATACAGTATCTTTACATTTGAGTAAAAAACAGATTGGTGTTTCTACTACATATTAGCAGAACTTTGCAACAACATTTTGAACAAAGTAAGTTGTAAAATATTTTTTCCCCCCCAATGTTCAGCTGTTCCCTGTGCCATTGCATTGTATAGCTAATCGGTCCTAGCAACTCAAACTCCATACTGGGGTAATTTACAAAAAATGATTTAATGGACACATTGCAACATAATTTTTACTTTAACATACTTTAATGTATCATAGTCTTTGACAACTGTTTTTGATGTTTCATCTAATTATTTTTGAGGTCTCAAACGCTCGAGTTTCCACTTTGTCAACAACTTTTTTGTAGTTTCACTTTCACAAATGTTACTGCTGTTTACTGTCAGCCCCACCTACCTTAAATTCACAATGAAAACTGTTTTGTTTTTTTTTCTCTCTACACACTATTTGCACAGCATGATACATTGTGCGTTCTTGTTGTGTCACATTCCATTCATAGCCACCTTCGCAAAGACTACTTGCTGCACACAGTATAATGTCTTAAGAGTAGTATTAAACCCGGGGAGGGGGGGGCTCTCCTGAAACGGTATGTTGGGGTTTCAACAGTGTGCTCAAGTGCATGTGCTTTTAAAAGGTCAAAGGCCAGCGTGTGTTGACTTAATACTTCCTTTTTGTCTTGTCATTTTTATGAACCGTTTTATGTCTTCAACTGTGTACAGCTTGTACACAGCACTAAGCTTATTTGTTGTAATATGCCCTGTCCCCTATTTTAAATAAAATTGGAAAACTTTTCTTTTACTCTTTGCAGATACACAAGAATAGCAAAAGAATGGACAAGCAAATACGCAATGTGATGGCATCATTTTGGAAAAGCTGGTGGAAAATGTTGCTGGTTTAAAAAAAATCAAAAAAACCTGGGATTTTGATTTGTTTGTTGTTGTTTTTTTTTTTTTTTTTTTTTTTTTTTTTTTTTTTTTTTTTTTTTTTTTTTTTTTTTTTTTTTTTTTTTTTTTTTTTTTTTTTTTTTTTTTTTTTTTTTTTTTTTTTTTTTTTTTTTTTTTTTTTTTTTTTTTTTTTTTTTTTTTTTTTTTTTTTTTAGAAGATAGTGTTTTCTCTCTAGGACATGTGCCAGTTTCTGTGACGTTTATACTCTCATTTTGTATGGAGTTTAAAAATGGTTCTGAACACTTGTTTGGAGCATGAACCAGTCAGTTTATCAACCTAAAATTGGTGATGTGAGTTATTTACTGTGCACACAGTTTGTAGATCCTAATGCGACTGGTCTCTTGACACGCCTGTTTGAACCCCGTGATGATCAGCCGGTGAACTGGCTGCATCCTTTGGGGCTGAAATTTACTAGACTACTCAATTTCTCAGCACTTAAAAGAGAAGCACATTTTTGATCTACTAAATTTTGACTTTTAAAGTTTTGAATTGGCAAAATGTCGCAGCATTTTATTTAATGGTTTAAAAATTTGTAATGAGGAAATGTCACTTCTCTTAAAAAAAAAAAAAAAATTTGTAGAACTGGTATGTGACACCTGGACTGGTGTGATGTCAGTATGCTCTTCTGCTCATTAGTATAGGAATCTATTACCTGAGGAAAGAAGTGTATCTTATCCCACGATCAGTGTGTGTACAGAGAAGCACAGCAGTATATATCAATGTTAAGGAAACTATAAGAACTTAAATGTTGTATTTTATGCATGTTAATAAAGGTAGGCTGTTATATCTGAAATTTTTCTGCAAATTAAGTGGATTGTAAGGCTGGAAGTTGGTTAATTTTGATTCCCCTCAAAGGCTTTCTATTTATTTTGTCATTTAAAAGCCAGTAGCTGACCTGTTAGTTTTCTGCCCACTCAAACACTGTCTTCTTGTAGCCCTGAAATATTGATGCAAAGCTGATGGTTGATAATCAACTTGTGGCTCTGTTTTGTTTTTACTTTTTCCTTTCAATAAAGTTACTCAAACCATACAAAAAATCTGTTCCTTTGTATTCCAAAATACATGTGTAAACGTTACTTGAAACATTTCCATCAGTATTTAATCTCTTAGTACCTAACAAGAGGAGGAACATCAATTGTGTATTGCTGAAGTGCAGGTTGTTTTTTTGGGAAAGCTAATTCTTCAGAGTTCAGTGCTGCTGTAAGTATTTTTAGTTGTGCTTGCTGAAATCAGCTATATTTCAAAATGGATATCAAACTTTTTTGTATATCAAGCTTTGTTAATTTTTTGGATTATGGTTTATACAGTTACAGGGAAATATTTTAATATTTTGAGGTGTTTTTTCAATGAGATGTAGGCCGTAATTTTCAAAATAGTAAAATGCTTGAAACATTTTACTTGTGATGTTTCGAGAATACATAAAATTTTTTTTTTTAAATAACTGATATTCTGATTTTAGTTTTTGTACTTTTATTTATTTAATTTTTTGTTTATTGTGCATCTTTCTTTTGCTATGTTTGTACTGTTTTAAGGAAGCCCACTACTATTCCTAAAAGCAGTATTTATATATTTACACAAACACATATAAAATTGTAAAATGAAAAGTAAAAAAGTCTTCCACATAACTCCCAGTACAATGTATAAGTTTTTTTTAATGTATTATATAAAGTATTGACTATTCATAAACGTACAGCCGATTGATTCGACCAAAGTTGAAGTTCTGATAGTTTCACTTCCGGGTTAGGGTCACATGACAAACGGGGTATCGCAACATCCAGACGTTTGGAGAGTAACTGTCACACCTACAGATGAGCCAAAACCATGAATCCTTGTGGAAACTTGGTGTTTTTTGTTTTGTGTTTGTTTCCCGGGGTTTTCTCCGTATTTTCTCTGAGTCTGAACGGAAAATGGATTCTGTCAAACTCTAATGGGTCCCTGAGGCTGCCCGCAGAGGTGCCTGGTTGTGTTCACTCAGCTCTACAAAAGCAAGGATATACCCAGGTAGGCAAATTGAATTAACGAATTCATGTGTATAACTGCAACTTAATGGTGTGTGATAGTTTTTTATTGTAATAATTTTGGAGGTGCAGTATGTCTTAAAGCCTTCTCGTGTCAAAACAAATCCAGTAACAGGTACAATATAATATTCTTACCTTCTGCCGTCTAATGAGTGCTCTACTTTTGATGTCTTTCTTCCTTAATACGCTTACTTTAATTCAATAATAAATCTCAATAATAAAAGCTCATGGTCGGATAGTATAGCAGTATTTTTAAACGTTATGCTACTCTGTATGCTAACGTTTCGTGCGCCACATTAAGGGTTTTTCCTCATCATACACATGACTGCGCCCTGTAAACAATTACTGGTGGACGCGGAAACTGGATGTTCTGAATAAGAAAAGCATTAACGATGACATAAAATTTGTTTTGATGAATCACTCTTATATTTAATGATTTAGATTTACTTAAATACAAATATTTTCACTCGCTGAGCCAAAAAATGCAAGTCTGCAAATCCAAATAGTAACAGACTGCCATTCAATATGATTCTGCTTTTTCTCTTAGCAGTGAAATGATACATATACTCCATGACAGAAAATTATAGACCATATTAATGGTGTTGGGTACAATAAAATGTCATGTAACATGTAAATGTGCTGTCAGTTATGCATATTATATGTCAGCAATGTCATATGATAAGTGTTTGAGATATTTGGACCTATTAAACAAGTAAATGATTGTGTTTCCTCTTAAATTATAGAATGAGAAGTTCAGGTATAATTAATACCGAACGCAACAGAGCCTCAAGTCTCCCATTAAAGTCCCATTAAGTTGGTAAACTATTGATAGCAGCAAATTTTTTTTTTTTTTTTTTTTTTTATATTTGCTGATATTGATAACATATATGCCAATACTGATGTATCTTTGATCAGCCAACATTGGCCAATAATATCGGTTGGGCTCTATTTATTGATTCAATATGCAAGAACTTTAGTTCTAAATAAGAAGAATAAAAAGTTAAAAGCCCAAAAGAATAAAAGTGTTGCTGGGAATTTGGATCTGCGTGATGCGTTTAAGCACTCATCAACAACGTTTAAGGAAAAAAAAACTGGTCTAGTCACTATTTTTACAGTATATCATAAAATTTAACTGCTGAAAACAAACCCTGGATGATGTATTAGGGATCCCAGTATTTTTATTTTAACTAGGTCGAAAACAGGTATAGAATGAGTGAATTTCATCCCTGTTTTCAAGAACATTGGCTGTGAAAAAAGTAGAGATCCTAATTTTACCTGGAGAAATTCATTTGAAAAACAAAAATTATTTTTAGACCTTCCGTTTTTAATTTTAGGGCTTAACTAGAATTCAAGACTTTGGTATTTGCTAATTTTCCTATCTACAGCCATTTGCTGCCGTTGAAGTGTCAGCACATTCTATACTATAGCAAGCATAAGTAAAAACAAAACATTTTGAAACTAGAAGAGGCTTGAGATTAAATTTAGGAAGTAATTCCTGACAGCTAAATCTTTTTTTTTTTTTTTTAACTGGTTCTTGCAGGATCTGTATTTCAGGTTCAGTGATTTGACTTATCGGTGGATTGCCTTTGACAACTGGACATACACAACCACATTTACAGGGTTTACAGGGCTGAGGTCAGACTCAAATTTTGCTATTATTTTATTTATTGATTTATTTTTTATTAGTTAATGCTTTATCTGTATCCTCATCCTGACTCGGCTGCGTACCATCAACAGGGCCAAAGCCAAGGTGCTTCTCGTCCTCGATGGCGTCGACACCGTATCGTCGATTTGGCTCAATGGAATCAGCGTTGGGAAGACGGACAACATGTTTCGTAGATACGTATGTTTATTGAATAATGAGCAGCTAACCATGTGCTGTACGGTTTCTTCTGCTCATGTGACTGTTTCACATGTGTTCTGTTTTGGCGTGCAGGAATTCCCAGTCGGAGCCTTGCTGAAGGATGGGGGAAATGTGCTGAATGTTAGCTTCCTGTCTCCAGTTCTCTATGCATTTGAGCGGAATAAAGCCCACTCTGCCTACAGCGTTCCTCCTGCTTGCCCTCCAGATGTCCAGAAGGGGGAATGTCATGTCAATTTCATCAGAAAAGTAAGTGTGTACCTTACTGGGAGTGAAATAATCCGATTCAAAACAGTAATATCCTGAATCTACCAATGGGTTGATTTTTAACTAGAGATGCAGCGACTGACTGGTCCGGAACCGGAAATGACTGAGCAGCCCACGTTTGTCCGATTACAAACTGATCAGTTCTAGACTTCCCAGTCCTACACTCCATACCAGCTGATATTAAACAGGTGTAGTAAGGCAGCTAAAAGAGAAGGGAGCAGCAATACGCCAACACAGCATCTAGCCTTCCTATTCAAGTCCTATGTATGCTCCACACGTCATACACATAGCTGGCAGGCAAAAAAATCCCAATGCTCGCCATTTCCTAGCCTCATATTAACATAAACATGTCTGTAGTGTGGAAGTTCTTCACTGTGAGTGAAAAAGACTCCCAAGTTTGCAGTTTGCAGTACACGTAAAGCCAAATTAACCGCAGGACACTGCGAAAACATTCATAACATCAAACGTAATCAGGCACTTAAACACCTTCAACCATCTGAAAAACCAGAAAGCTAAAGCTAGCATTAGTGTTAGCGCTAGCCGGAGCTCAGAAACAGCCACAATCCAGTAGCCTTTTCTCTCTTTCTGTGTGGGAACAGGAGCGATGTGCTTCAGGGTTAAGCTTCACTTTCAGCAGCAGTAGTGAAACAGCACATAACGGACAGTGCCTTGGTCTGGAAAAGCTGTAGCCCATATTTACTCACAACCTAGCTTGTTGCTAACAATGCTAGACTGCTAACTAGCTGCTAACTGCTACTTTGCCCTCACTCAGCTCTGTAGACACTCTCGCTCTACCACACCTTATTTATAGGTGCCATATTGCTCTGAAAACTCTGAGAGACACCAAGCACAGTCTGAATTGAATTAGTTTACAAAGAGTAAACATTTTGTATGGGGAATTTGTTGATTAAAACTAACACTGATTTGGAGTTTTACAACTGCTGGACTTTTTGTTTTGAGATGAGTAAAAAAGATAAAAAGGTCAATGTGCTGTTATCAGTTAAACACCAACAGAGGGGTTGAAACATAACTTCCTTGATAGAGGACTTTCCTCTAGCAAATCTTTTTTCCTTCCCATCTAATCAAGCACCTCAGTCTTCATTTTCTGATGTTTACGTTCTAATAATGGAAATGCCTTTCAAAGCATTTACATATATAAATGTACATCTAAAATTTGGTCCGTCTCTGTTTTGGTGAAGGAGCAACGATCCTTCAGTTGGGACTGGGGGCCCTCGTTCCCCTCTATGGGACTGTGGAAGGGAGTTCGACTGGAGGCGTTTGATGCCCTGCAGCTCATCCAGGTGTCCTCTGTTCCTCTGTATGGTAAGTCCTAGCTCATTTTCGTCACCGTCTTTTTATCGCTTGAAACTAAAATAGGAAGTAATGGAAGCTAAATCTATTCCATTTTGCCTCCCAACTTTGATTATAAATGGTGTGTTGTAATGCTGCACCCTTCAACACAATAAAGAACTCACTCTTAATTGAACATAAAGTTGATTCAGTACCTCAAAAATTGAACATTTGCACCTTCATTAAATTGCAGGACCATTTTAGACTGTTTCAGCTAGGTGTTCATAATGAACCAGCTTAATATGAGGAATTCCTTTAAAAATATTGTTTACCACTGATTTGTGTGTGTGTGTGTGTGTTGTGTTGCTGAGAAATGAAATATTGCAACAAGTAAATGTGTTATTTTCTGTCTTTGGCTTTGCATTTCTGGCTAGATTTCAGTACCTCTCAGTGGAGAGTCCAGGTCGAGCTTCTCGTTGATGCGGTTCAGGAAACAAATGTGACCGTCACGCTCTCCCTACCTGAGCTGGACTCGGAGCAGACCTTCCGGACCCGGTTTCTCCCAGGAAAGACCAAAAACAGCTTTACCCTAGCTGTCAACACGGTACTTGATATGCAGGAAAATGTTGTATGTGGAATAATAGGAGAAGAATAAGGCACCTTAGAAGTCATGCTGTGACGTTTTGAAAAGTCTGCCTTCTTAAAAAGCCCTTCAGTTTGTCAGCGTGTCTCTGATTTTTGAGACCTCCTTCTTCTTTCAGGGTAGCCCGGTGAAGCTGTGGTGGCCCAACGGACACGGTGACCAGCCCTTTTACAGTCTCACTGTCAGAGGCTTTCAGGATGTGTCTTTAATCCTGAAAACTCAATCTAAGGTCAGAGCTCATTTCCTGTCAGCACTCAAACCCCTCCTCCATTAGAGATAGATTAATTTTCTTTATCAGTTTTTTTTTCCTTTTTCCCAAAAAAGCACAACAATGGCACTGTTGCAGCATTTTTTGTTGTTGTTGATATAATACTATGATTTCTCTCAATATCTTGCCCATAACATATCATCAAAAATCAAGTACAAAAAAACCAGTCACTGAAGTCTTCAAATGAATGTAGTGTCATAAAAAGAACAAATTTTTGCCTCTAAATGAGTGTAGTGAAGTGGGAGTGTAAAATTGAAAATAACTATTAATCCAAATTTATTCTAAAGATTCAAATCTTAATTGTGATTGTATAAAGCAATGAGACTAGGAAACTAGCAGCACTGGGATAGTACAGGGACAGTATCACTAATTTCTGCTTTACAATAAAATCAAATAGTTCTTAGGAATAAATAGATGAAACAGATACCGAGCACACCGAGTCATTCCAAGTCACTATGCAGGTGGTAGAACATGTCTTGTCTGGTGATAGTCAAACACAAGTGCACTTTAAAATTGTGTATTTTACTTTGATTTAAGTGCATTCTTGAGCATAGTCAGGCATATCGTTTTTTTACTGTTTTTGTAAACATCCTCCCCACGAAAGAAAGGTCCAGCTACTTGGAATGACCACTACATCTGCAGCTGAGACCAGCTGGTCGAGAACAGCTGCTGTACACTGGACACACTAATTCATTTTGACGTATGCTTTTCATTTAGGAAGTCAAACTGTAAATTTGATATTTGCTATGATTTTGTCGCTCTAATCTTGGAGGATCCAGTTTTTACAACCTTTGCTCTTTTATGAAATCACCCGCCATTGTTGGGACTTGCCACAGAGATTGAATCAGCATTTTACAGGATAACAGAGGCTTTTCTGCTATAAAACAAATCAGCGTATGATTAAAATTGTCTCCTGCAGGTGTATTTTCGCACAGTGGAACTTGTCCAGGAGCCAATCGCTGGGTCTCCTGGGCTGAGCTTTTATTTCCGCATCAATAGGAAGCCAATTTTCCTAAAAGGCTCCAACTGGATCCCAGCCCACTCCTTCCAGGACCAAGTCACCCCTGCTGTGTGAGTTTGGTTTGAAAAGATGCCTTTTAGAAGCTTGCACTTAAGCGCTGCCAGACAAGGAAAATATCGATCACCATTTGTGATAAGCTTCATTCTCCTCTTTTTTTTCCTTTGTATGGATTTTGAGTAGCGGCACAGAGACTAAGCAGGAGCTGCTTAGTTTATTTCAGTTACGAATACATGGAGACTGAGGCTACACCTTCTCTGCTTGTCCTGCAGCTTAACGAACCTGTTGCAGTCAGCCGTGGATGCTAACATGAACACCCTGAGGGTCTGGGGAGGGGGAGTGTATGAACAGGATCTCTTCTACAGCATCTGTGATGAGCTGGGAATCATGGTAACCTCTGTCATCATCTAGAATTACATTCTTAACATAAGGTGCTATCAGGTGGATTTATTTTAAAAATAAACCCTAAATTGTTTAACGACATTTACTTCTTAGCATTTGTTAGAAACTATGAGACATTCTTCAACATAAAGAAAAATCAAAAACATATTTTGTGAGGGAAGCCAGGCTGCAGCATCAGTTTTCCATCATGAAGTGCTGTGGTTTGTCAGAAATGCAGTTTTAACACCATCAGTACGGTAGTTTTCCACACTCTAACATGTGTCGTAGACTACCACCTGTATGAACGCATTGATTTTGCAAAGTCGCTCTATAAATAAGGCAGAGTCACCAAGATGGCTCATCTTCCTTTTTTAAATGAACAAGTTCCCCCATCTTCATCATTGACTAGATGAAAACTCATCCTTTTGCTTATATTTTTTTCTTCTACTCCCTTCAACCCTGAAGCCAACCTTGAAGCAAAACTCAAACTGCTGTTATTCCAGTTATTAATACATTACAACTAGAAAGCACTCGGGGCTGTGCAAGCCTCCGGTAACACAGCTGAATCCCCTTCAACATATGTTCCACAGCAATAACTGCGTATCTGTCACGTTCAAATTATTTTTCTCTGTTCTGTCAGACTGTAGTATTTCATATTTTATTTGTTTTGGGCAGTCATTAGTGTAGTTTTTAGGTCCATGTCATTTGGTGTGAAAATGAGCACATATTGATGCCACCTGATGGCTGCCACATGAACTGCAAAGCCAGCTGATTTTGGCTATATGATGGACCCTGGGACTAGTAACAAAATGACACCAGTTAGATCTCTCTATGTCAGTTTTTTTCTGGACATATATTCATAAAAATGATTTTATTGCTATCCACATAAATTTGAAAGCATCATGTCCAGTGTTGTTAGTTGCTGATCTAATTTTTGGTTCTTGAACAGCAGATTGTGATCTGCCGTTGCACTAATTGTGCCACAAATTGCTAAGTAGAACAGGTGTTATGATGTTAAATCTGTAACACTAGACAACAACAGGGAAACAAAATGCTATCGAATTTAAGTTGCCTCTGCACTTTGGGAGTCTGCACGTATGCAATTTGAATTTTTAGATGGGATTGCTCACTGAGGGAAATGACAGATAAATTGACTGAGGTAGTTGAATTTCAGCCAAATTCTCAGTGCACATTATTATTAGATAATCTCTCGTCATTGGCAGGACCTTGGTCGCTCCAGTCAAGTTCTCAACTGGAATAAGTGACTTTGGTGGAAAATATCTGACAAAAAGAAAATGTTCTTAAGGTTCATTTGATCTGTAGCATATCAGCATATATTACATTGATTTAGATGCTAAAATTAAAGCCAAACATTGTTTATCTCCATAGTTTTATTTTGGCAGGGGTGTAGGAGAGTTTGAGGGGGTGATATTGACTGAATAATCAGCTTTTGAAATATGAAAAGTCACCACATTTGTAACAAACATGCTGGTTTGTTTACACACCTGATGAAGCTGATGTGCATTTGTTTCAATTGTGAGAAATTGTGAAGGTTTAAATTTCTCCCTCAGGCCTCGCTGTGAAAACGTTAATAACGAAATGCGGGACCATTTAAGGACGCTTTGTTTCTGTATGATTTTCTGCCTAAAAGCTCTGTGACTCATAAAAATATTGCAGAACAGATGGACAATCACAGATATCTGTCTTTAGGTTTGGCAGGACTTCATGTTTGCCTGTGCTATGTATCCTACTGATGATGACTTCCTAGAGACAGTAAGAGAAGAGGTCGTCCAACAGGTGAGCCGAGCATTTTTTTCATTTTGATCATTCGACCTGCACATAGACCTGCATGGAAAAATAAACTCAGTGTTTCCTTTTGTTTATTGTTCAGGTTCAGCGCCTCAAGTCTCATCCTTCCGTAATAATTTGGAGTGGAAACAATGAAAACGAAGCAGCTCTGGCGACAAACTGGTTCGATATCCCGGCTCTCCAGACGCCTACGTACCTGAAAGACTACGTGACGCTTTATGTGGACAACATTAGAGCGATCGTTCAAAAGGTTGGAGCCAAATGATGTGTCATGTCATAATAGGTCACGTGGCCACAAGGCTGAGAAATTAGACTAATATATCTCCTTCAGGAGGACCAGAGTCGCCCATTCCTCGTATCCAGCCCGACAAACGGGGCTGAATCGGAGCAGGAAGGATGGGTGGCAGCGAACCCCTACGACCCCCGCTACGGGGACACGCATTTCTACAGCTACGTTCCAGACTGCTGGGATTGGCGGGCTTTCCCTCGAACGCGTTTTGCCTCGGAGTACGGCTTCCAGTCCTGGCCTTCCTTCTCCACTCTGCAGCCGGTGACTGAACCCTCCAGTCCAGATATATTCTTCATAACGATTTGTATTCAAAGTCTCAGTTTTCTTCAGGAGAGAATTCAGTTTTTTGGGGTTTTTTTGCCAAAGTTTAATTTTAGGAACAGAAAACATTTTGACAGCTGCTGATATGTACTCGTATAATAATGAAAGCTGTTGGTATGTTCCAGGTTTCACTCAGATTTATTTTAAAGAATAAAAGAGAACAATGCATGTTGTACGGAAGACAGAACACCACCAAAGGAAATAAATGTAGCTAAGATGAAGCAGTGCAGGTAAAATGTACAGTAGTAGAGGTAGATGAAACCTACAGAACTCCACTGAGGCCCTCAGTTTGAGTGTCATTTTGGGTAGTGTGAAATTCCCCTCTGTTTTGTGACATTTTCAGGTTTCCATTAAAGAAGACTGGAGCTACGACAGTCGTTTCACTTCCCATCGTCAACACCACCAGGATGGGAACCAGCAGATGTTGCAGCAGGCCGCTCTGCACTTCAATCTGCCAAACTCCACAGATCCCCTGAAGAGATATACAGATACTCTCTACATCACTCAGGTACACACACTCCACCCAAGGCCAGTGTCTGATACTTAAAAAGCTGCACGAGGCAACATGAGGTGAACTTGGAAGTGACATTTTAGAATCTAAAAGAAGGGAAAAAGGGCTTCGTGGAACAATATCAAAGTTCTCCTTTAATATACAAATTAAATGGCGAAACCTGAAGGAAATGTTCATTTTAGTGTTCTCTGAATAGCGTCATCCACGCCTATAAAACGTCCTTTTGCTAGTTAAGCTTTACACGATACATACTATTTCTTTTTACTATCCAACAGTTTTCACGGAAAACATTTTCACATGCTGCTGTATGAAAAATGTGCAACATGACACCACAAACCCTATTTAGCTGCCATCAGAATGTCTTTAGGAACTTCTCAGCGCGCTCTTGAGAGACAGATGAGATGAGATAAACTTTATTAATACTTTGGGAGGTCCCCTCTTGCAGCAGAAGGCACCTTCCTGCTCTTAATCAAGAGGCTGTGTTTGATTTGTGCTACATTCATGTGGATCCCAGCACACGGTAGATGGACAGCACCATCTGGAAGACTCTGACAGTCTGAAGGAATGGCAAGACGGCAAAATAAAACACGGTGATGTGCTATAGATTACAACAAATGGAATAATTTAGATTGAATAATGACTTTGCGTTTATCATTTAATATTATTACTCAATAATAGATTACTGTGAAACGCAGCTGGCACTTTATGTCCTGTGGCAAACATGAAAATTAATGTAAAATTCCCTCAAAGCATCAGCTCATTCATTCTTTTCCAACATGGATGTGCAAAACTAAACAATTATGTAAATCCATGTTTTCTCCTTCTGTGAGGGATCTCCACCACATGTTTGTAAATTCCATCGCAGGGAAGCCAAGAAGTTAATATTTTTTTTTATTTCAGACAGCAGTGCCATCTATCCTGCCCTCATTCACCATCATCATATATAGTTTCCTTTTTTCCATCTGTCTGAATCTGGATTAAATAAAAATGAAAGGGCCATTCTATCATTTATCATTGACATTGCAACGTGCCATAGTCATAGTTCGTGCAGTGGCAAGTGAAGGTTATTAACTTAATCAAAATCATTTTAGCCACAACTTTTTACTTTTTGATACCAAAAGGAAAACTTGACTTCATTTTCTAGAACTAACCTATATGAAGTTAAGTACTTTTCATTCTCCATCCCGTCTGCTTGTATCTATTAGAGTAATATAGTGCTTGAATGTTCTATTGCTGCAAAAAAGAAAAAAAAAAAGTTTTCCAAAATCATGCAGCATTCGAGTAGTCACCAAAATATAATACAATATAGAGTTTTTGTCCATTTTCAGTACTGTATTTTCCTTTCCCATCCCCTTTCATAATGCCCACAACAATATAATGATTTTTATTATTCAAATAAATAGGCATGCGATGTTTCACCATCTGTCAGCGTTTTGTTCAGTTTTTTTCTTTTTTTTTAAGTAAAGAATTTGAATGAAATGGTCCGCTGTGTAAAACATGTATGGAACCTGACCCGAAGGATCTTTGAATGTACGTGACCGTATTTCATGAACTGTGCAGGTCATGCAGGCTCAGTGCGTGAAGGCTCAGACGGAGTTTTACCGTAGGAGTCAGAGTGAGCTCATCCAGGGCAAAGGTCACACCATGGGCGCCCTCTACTGGCAGCTCAACGACATTTGGCAGGCACCCTCCTGGTCATCGATTGGTAGGTGACACGTCTTTGACTGGTCCTTCCTGGGTTTTTTGTTGTGTAGATAGTGGAATATATTTAAGATCAAGATAAATAATGTGTTGTGTAATCAATGCCATATCATTAGAACTCACTGTGTGTGTGCAGAGTTTGGTGGGAAGTGGAAAATGCTGCATTATTTTGCACAGAACTTCTTTGCCGCCGTCCTGCCCGTTGCCTTTGAGGATGACAACACGCTGTTCATCTACGCCGTCTCAGACCTGAACCACAACCTGACACTCAGGGCTGTGGTATGTTGGCAAAATGTTGGATATTTTTCATGATATAATGCAGCAAAATGTCTGATTGGTTATATATTCCCCCAACATAAAACCATTCGAAAGAACCGAAAACAACAGAAAGAAAGAGGGTGACACAACCCTGTAGTATTATAGATGAGCAACCCAGAGATAATTTTTTTTTAAACTTTGGAATGAGAAACGTAAATTTATTCATCTGTTGATTCGCCGATCTTTCTGAATACGTTTAAAGCCTCACAATTGTCTGCTGCCATTAATGTATATTTGTTTGCGTCAGTCTCTTTTTCCCGTTAGTTTATCTACATTTTTCAACATCCTATGTCCATCCATTTTTAAAACATCTGATGAGAAAAATTGAAATGCCTTTAAAATGATTTCTTGATCGTTTGAGTGCTAATTTTAAACCAGTGCTAATAACAGCTTCTATTATATCAAACATTTACTGGTTGACTAAATGCTTGGTATCGTTTGATGTTGTTCTGACTCAGAAACGTGTCCATTCTTATGTCAGGTGACCGTGTATTCATGGACTGATCTGGATCCGGTTTGCACCCTGGAGTCTGACCCACTCCTGGTCCGCGCGGGCAGCGCCGCAACCGTTTTTCAGCAGCCGGTGGAAGCCCTACTGGCAGGATGTGGGCACTGCACCCGCCTCACCTGCGTGCTCACTTTTCACCTGGAGGACGACAGCGGCCAGCAAGGTCCCACCAACCACCACTTCCTCTGTCCACCCAAAGACGCTCAGGGACTCCAGAGACCCGAAGTCACGGTAAGACAACTTGTTAAACAGAAGCCCGACTGCTAGTATCCAGCTACACAGATTTAATGCAGTGAAGAAGAGTCTGCAGTATCAGAGAGGGGGACACATAAATTATGTGAAAAAGTTAGTGTAATTTTTCCTCAGTTCCTTCAGAAAGTGAACATTTAATATATTCTAGACTCAGTACATGTAAACCAGAATATTTCAAGAACTGTACTATTTTGATTTTGATAATTATGGCCTACAAGAAATTTCTCAATATTGTCATTGAGCGAACAATTTACATCAATACAGCACCCTATAAAAACACAAATTAGTTTTCAGGGTATCCAGAAGGGCTTCAAGGAGAACTCTGGTATATTTCAACCTAAGCTCCGTTTCCTGAATTTTAGGCTCAAAAATTTTACAAAATACATCTTTTGAAAATTCCTCCACCCCATCTAAATGAGTTTGTCTTTCGTAAACTGTTCCCCTTCAGAAATTGACTGGTCGTGTCTGTGACGCACTGTCACCATCAGAAGTTAGGAAAAATATAGTCTGTGCATTTGTTTTAATACAGTGTCTTCACTCTATCCTGGAGTACTTAAAAAAAGAAGGTGTATTTTGTGAAGTTTTAGTGCCTAAAAAACTGGGAAATAGGGCTTGGTTTCCAACCAACGTTTTGGTTTATCAGACAAAAAAAATGTCAGTGAAAGAGAGAGTTTAAATTTAAACGCGGTGTGTGTCTGTTTGCTTCTTGCAGGCCGAGGTGCAGGAGGACGAGACGGGACATACCGTCACCGTCCGCTCTGCCTCTGTGGCTCCTTTCGTGTGGCTCGACGTGGGAAACGTCCCCGGTCGATTCAGCTCCAACGGCTTCCTGATGGTTTCCAGAAACAGGACGGTCAGTTTTAACGCGTGGCGTCCGACCAGCGTCGCAGAGCTCTCCGGATCCCTCACCGTTACCTCTTTAATGGACGTGTACTGACACGGAGCAGTCAGCCTCCATGTGAAGGTGAGGTGCTGAGGCCATAGACGGCACGGCGGGACTGTCCTGTGTATGAACGGGCGTTGCTGCCGTTCTCTTGTCAGCTGAGAAACATAAGCGTTAGCAGATGAAAAGCACATATCTGTAGTTCCGTTTTTGTAATATTTCCAAAGCCCACTGCTATTATTGTTGCGTTTTCCCTTCCTCTTTCTCTGGTTTTAGGTGTGCTCTTCATTACCTCATCAGTTGGTGCTTTTGTGGTTTAAAAAAAAATTGCCACCTGCTGCGTAAATGCTGCACAAAAGTGAGTTTTCTTTTCTCCATTTTCAGGAAATTTGGTTAAAATATGTGGTACATTTTAATGGAAATCAGCCACTGTCAGCAATAAAAACCTTCCTTCAGTTATCAGTTTGCTGTTGGAAAGAGGGGACATGTAATCTGATGTGTTTGATCTTACAGATGCACTAAAACTGAAGATGAATTTCCTTTTTGGTGTTTTGCTGTTTTGCACCTGACATCATGAATGTGTTGCACTGTGTACAGAACTGTCCAACATGTTGTTTGTATTTGTACATAAACTTGTGAAGCTTTTGTTTTTGAAATTAAAGTATTTCAGTTATGTTGAGGATCAGTTTCAAGAATCCTTTGTATGAGAAAATTGTGTGTTACAGCTGCACCAAAGAAATAAAAACAGTAAAACCCAAATTTAAAAAAAGGGAAAGCTATTTAATAAGTTAATATAATGAATATGGGAGAGGATGCAACAAGTATGCAAAAACTATGCAGTGAACCAAATGTTAAATCTATACGTAATAGCTAACATATGATGAGAGCTGTAAAAAAGAAGGGATAAATGAGGAAATAAACGAAATGTACATCTTAGTGCCTCTTAGTGAGGCATACAAAGATGAATTCACCAAATTCAAAAGTTAAAAATTAAAAAAAAAAAAAAAGTAAAAAAGAAAATGTGTTAAGAGTTACAAATAAGCAAATACATAACAGTATATGTAGAATGGCGGCGTCAGAATGGGAACGCATATTTTCTGCCGCTAGAGGGCGCTAAATAAAAACAAGCGACATCAGGAGTGTGGGATGACGGCTGTTGTTGTCTTTAGTGTTTAGATTTACAACTATAATGTCGTTCAACACATTGACTGTATATAGATATAAGCCGACAATCTGTTTGACAAGACTCGAGCAGAAATCTTCCCTGAAGAGGTAAAGTTTTGCTCGCTGACTTTCTTCCTCAGTTCCCCAGAGGTGTCAACAACAGGCACCGTTGACTACAATTAAATTCTCTCTGGGTTTGAGCATGTTGGAAAATTGTGGAAGAATATAACGTGATATCTTAAGAAAACAGCCAGTGTTAAATCTGATAGACCAGAACTGTGAGAAATTTTAAAAACATTAAAAATGGTCGTCAGTTTTTCAATCAGTTCACTAGACTTTGACTTCAATGTTAAATTTTGCACATTTCTGTTTCAGGCATGTTATGATATATATATATATATTACAATATAGACCTTTCTTATCTGTTATGTGTTTATGCACATAAAGGAAACTAATCTGTTTATTAATAAGCGATAAGCTGTGATAATAGCTTACGTAGTAGTTCTGCGTTCGTTTTTACAGTTTTTGTTCAGCTTTGTTATCCTTTGTTTTTGATCTGTTGTCTTTTTGTACAACCGTCCAAAAAAAAAAAAAATCACACCAGCCACAACCAGCTTTGCTTTACAAAAGTTTTAATGACCATCCAAATGAAGTTCTCTTTTTTGCAAACAAAAATTACAGGAAATATGTACACAAAAAACGTCACATTTTTCAGAACTAAATGGTAAAAGTCTGACTCATGTACTCATGTTTACCTTTTTTTTTTCTTTCAAAACAACAACTTCCAGCTGTTTCATAGTTGGACCTACAGGAGACGAGGCCGCGCGCGCGAGAGAGAGAGAGAGAGAGAAAGAGTCACACTGAAAGCACTGAAACACGCAGTGCACGCGGCCGGTCACCTCCATTTGTATCCTCCCCCAGGCCTCCGCACATTGATCTTTGAACCCGAACTACCTCACATAGTCCCGGATCACAGGGAACTCCTGCTCCCAAAATCAGTGTTGAGCTGAAGAGAAGCGACTTGTGCGTGTCATGCATCTGACTGCGCCGTGACCGCGAGCCAGTGCGCGTGTTTTCAGTGAAAAAGGGGCTTCCAGCGGCGCAGACTTGTCCACTGAGGGAGGAGGGGTGGGGAGCAAACTGCACTCCAGCGCAGAGATGTTTCACCTTTTTTGTCGTCTTTCGTGCGCGCTGCTTTTGATTTCGCAGTCCCAGGGCGTGCGCGATGTCGAGCGGCAGGGACACGCGGCCCTGGAAAACGTTGTGCTCTTTTACGGCGGAAACGCATCCATCTCCCAGGAAAACCTGAGCGATCTGCTGCTGATAATCTCGGCCAGGAGGTGCGAGTCCGTGACCGAGAATGGAAATCCACTGGCAACGCAGGAGGTGAGCTCAGTTTCAGCGCTTTGGGACGTTTTAAATGAACCGCGCAGAATTTAAAGGGCTCATTACTGTGTAATAAGTTGTAATTACCCAATTCTATAACGTCTTATTCTCCGTCTTTTCATGTTTCAATTTTATTTTGTAAGTATGACAATTACTCATCTGTAAATGAACTGGATTTTGTATTTTGTATTTTTTTTTTTTTTTTTTTAAATTGTGCGTGTATAATGCAATTACGCATTAAAAGATGCCCATTGTGTTGAAAAGTAGATGAAACATCGGGTGATAAATGTTGTCCTCTTGGAAAAGCCAACAAAAAGGGGATAAACCAACACTATAGATGAAGATAATCGCAACAATAATCAGACCTCATCACATAGCAAATAATAAAGGACGCGTTGGAGAGGGAGTCATGTATTTATTTACAGTCCATATATACTTTCCTTAAACATACAACAATAACAAAATCCCTGTTATCACACATAAAATGACAAATTCCTTGCAGATAAACATCAAGGAACAAATCAACAATACTGTGATTTTTTTTTTTCATCAGTTCACTAAGAGAGTGAACATTCTTTTTTTTATATTCGACACTACATGCAAACTAAAACGTTTCAAGCATTTTACTGTTTTTATTTTGAGAATTTTACCCTAAAGCTCAAAAAAGTAAAATGAAATAAAAAAAAAAAACAAACAGTCTGACTGTATGCTTCAGTTTTGATAATCATCAAAATTAAAATAAAAATGAAAATAAAGTACATGGAAGTTTAGCGTTTTGAAATTACACTCTGAATGAAATAAGCTTTCCCACGATATTCGAATTTCTGGAGATGCGTCGGCAGTTACCACTGATTAAGCTGAGCAAATGAAACATGTCTAAAAATCCCTTTTCTGCCCGTCAGTGTCTCTCAGCAGAGAAGATTTTGTCCGACTCTGGCCTCAGTAACGTCAGTCAGCTGACTGTGAAACATCTGGAGAGCATCTGCCCCGCCGTGTTGACCCAGGTGCTGCTGCCCTCCTGCCCCTACACCGTCCCCGCATCTCTGCCCCCCGTTGACTACACTGGTGAGTTGCTTCATCGCGTCCATTGTTTGTTTGTCGAGAGCCCCTGCAACTCAAATAACTCGCAGTTCATGGCGGTTTGTTGCGGTGAGTGAGGTCCTTTCATCTGCAGTGACACAAACTGCCCGTAAGCCCTCACGAGCCAGGAGGATGTGGCTCCACGTCCAGCCGCAGCGCTCTCAGAGGTCCCGCGCTTTGTTTCTACGTCTCCTGTGTTTTCGTTCTTTCAAAGTGTCTAGTGCAGCAAAGGCCGCCCATAAAAAAACAACAACAACATGATCAAACTCTTGCAAATCAAATGAAACAGCGTGATCATCACAATGCTTTTAGATCATTGCATTTTAGAAAAGTCAATCATGTTTTCCACAAGTACAAGGTCTACTATAAAGACTGTGAACTCAGGCATTTATAAATGGCTTGAAAGAATCTTTATTCAGCGTTTTTCCCATCATTCACACGTATCCAGATCTTGGTTTTTAAGAATAAATGTCATCTGCAAACAATGATGTCAGCAGGATGTTAGGCTGTACTAAAAGAAGCTTCTGTTGGTTTTGCATCTGCTCCAGAGGTTGTAATCATGTCATACCGTCTTTCCTGTTGCCGCAAGGTCATGAGATTTTTACATTCTTTGTCCTCAAGGCGAAGGGAGAACTTTCAGCCCAAACTGGAGTCATGAAAACATGGAGATACAAGATGTTTAGACGTTTGTACGTGAATGTGGGCGAATCAAAGACAGAGAGTTGGTCAGAAATGACAATTAAAAACAATAAGTATTAAATTAAAAAAAAATGTCAAGTGTATAAGAAGTAAATGCAAGACAAGCAGAGATAAAAGCAAAATAATTAGACACAATTAAGAACTAATCTAACAGAGAAAAGTAGTGTGGGCGATGGCATATTGTAAAATAGAAAATACGACATAATATTGTGCAAGATAATAGCAATGAAAAGTAATATGGCACAATTCAAAGAGCAGGATGTTGCACTGTCCTCTGCTCTCTTGCAACTTTGCACAGATTGGCAAGATGGGACTCAAAGCAATTCATCTTTCGGATTTCAATCTCCAGCAAAATGTGCTGCAAGTGTCCCTTTTAATCCAATCTAATCTATTTATAATATAATGTCTAACTCATCTGATAGCCTGATAATCCGCCTCAAACTGATTCAGGTTGAATCTTGACCTCGGGTCAAGGTTATTTCTCCTTATCTTACCTCAACGCACCACCATCGTAAAGACCCAAATTCAAGGAGGAGCCATTACGATCCAGCAAATATCCCCTGTGGGTCACAAAAACAACATAAAATAATGTGTCTCTAAGCTGAATAGGAGAAAAACAGATCAAATGAAGATTTTGAGCATTACTGCTCAAGAATTTATTCAAGGTTTGAATGATTGTTTTGCCCTGTTTTACAGCCAGAAAACCGCTCAGAACAGTGAGAAGTGGATGTCCTGGATCAGAATTTTCTCTGCTTTGTGTAGAGATCTGGATCTGTAAATGTGTAAATGTCTTTACAATTTGCTGAGAGTAATTATAATCCTGCTCACAGTGTTTTCTGTTGCTGCTGTTACACGGGCTAATGATGCAAAGGGAGAAGACGCCCAACAAAAGCGCTGTATTATCAATCACCTCAAGTATTGTGCGGTCGACATCAGATGAAACCACCGTTTTGAGAAAACACAAACCCTGTTGCTCCGACCTCTGATGGTTGCCGTCTGCCTCCTAAAATGATCGTCTCTTTTGTCCTGGAGGTGTTCAGGAGGAGTTGGGATGGATCGTGCCATTTGATAAACCCATCTGGCCACGTTCATGCTCACCAGGCTGAATAGCAAACTGAACTAGGTGTCTTCCAGCCGGCACAGCTGTTGGTGTGTAAGTGAAACAACCAAGATAACAATGCTGGAGAGTGAATAATCAATTTATTTTTTTTACGGTGAACATCCAAACAATGTCTTCTGCCACATTTTCCGCATTTCTGCACCTTTCCGTTGTCTCAGAGCTGGAAGAAGGGAATTGTTTTGCCCTGGGGACTGCCGTCCAGGCAGCAGCTACTCTTACCTTGTGCGCTGCACTCAGCCGTTTGCTGCGTGTGTTTGGGTTCAGTCAACTGTTTGGTTACGCAGCCTGAGCCAAAGTCCTGTCTGACAGACTCAACTCGGGGCACAAACTGTCCCAAAAGAGTGGCTTTAAACAAACATGACCACCAGTAGATTGTCCTTAACTGTCTGCATGTCTGTCTTCCTAACCTAGTGCATGAAATGATTTAAATTGGTTCTTTTAAGTACACATTTGAAACAGAGAATTGATGCCTTATAGAGCGAGCTGCAGGAATAAATAGAGAAAATAGAGACTCCCTTTATCGGCGTTTCCTATAAAGGACGCAGAAAGTGACCTTTTATGCTTCGTTTCTGCCCTGACAGTGTGGGGTTATGGGTTTCTGGCGGTCACTTTGATCAACCTGGCGTCTCTGCTCGGTCTCCTACTGATCCCCTTCACCAAGAAGTCTTACTTCCCCAAAGTGCTGACCTACTTCATTGGCCTGGCTATCGGGACTCTCTTCTCCAACGCCGTGCTGCAGCTCATCCCAGAGGTTTGTAAAAGGTTGGGTGGCCGTTTGAAGTTCTTTTAGCGTGAGGTGATTGTGTTTGAATACGCCAGAAATGTTTCTCCTTTCAAACCCACAGGCTCTGGGTTTTGATCCCAAATCGGATAACTATGTGGCAAATGCCGTTGGTATCTGCGGAGGGTTTTACATCCTGTTCTTCATGGAGAAGTTACTGAAAATGACTCTTGGGCTAGATAATGAGGTACGTGAGAGCAACAGCTGCAAAGCACTTTATTTTATTGCTGAGTGATTCAATCAGTCTATACAACTGTCAGGAAATAGCTCTAATTTATGATGTATGGTTGCTAATTAGTGACTACCATAACTGTTAAACACTTTCAGGGGAATCACATAGCGTCAACGTTCACGTTTTTGATTGCTCAGCACAAGGGCCTAGAAAACGAGGGCTGACACAGAATAGCCCTCACAAAAACCACACTTGATTTTACACGTTTTGCATGTTTTTTTGTTTTTTTTTACATGCGTAACAAATGAAACATTATAAGTTTATGCAACTTTTAAAGGAGAACTCTGGTATTTAACTTTTTTTTTTTTTTTACCTAAGCCTTATTTGTCTTTTGGGGTCTCTGCACAGTGGTGCAGTGGTTAGCACTGTTGCCTCACACCAAGAAGGTCCTGGGTTCGATTCCCGGGTCAGGACGTTTCTGTGTGGAGATGACAGGTTCTCTCCGGGTACTCGGGCTTCCTCCCACAGTCCGAAAACATGCAAACTGGGGGTCAGTAGGTTAATTGGTCACTCTAAATTGTCCGTAGGTGTGAATGTGAGTGCGGATGGTTGTTTGTCTCCCTGCGATGAACTGGCGACTTGTCCAGGGTGACCCCGCCTTTGCCCCAAGATGCTGAGATAGGCTCCACCACCCCGCAACCCCTAACAGGATAAGTGGTAGAAAATGGATCTATAAACATTTATAAAATAAATCTATTTCCAGTACCGAGTTTGGATGCTAGGGCCGCTGAAGGCTGTACAATAAAACCTCAACGGGCAAGTGGAAATGTCGGAAATGCTTTTTATCGCGATCCGCTATGGTCAAAATGTTATTGCAAGTGTCTGGTAAAACGAAAAATGAGTTTGTGTCAATTTGTCTCAAAGTATTTATTCCAAACTTTGGTAATCCCCAATACAAGCAGACATTACTTTGGAATAAATCTACATAAATTTGTTTGTCTCTTGAAAGCATAGAAAAAATAAACAAAAAACAAAAAACTCTGTAAAGCAGCGTCCGTGCCAGTGTTCGTTATCCATATTTGAAGTAATGTAAAACTAACATCAACGTGGTAATGTTAACACGTTGATGTTAGGATTTCGCTCGGAGCAGCACCATGTTATTCTACCATTAGAACATAATTTATCTTAAAAGTTGTACAGTATTGCATATTTAAAATAAACATGCAGCCGGTGTTCTTGGATATATATTCTCCTGTTTATACTGGTTCTCTCTTGTCGCTAGCACGGACACAGTAACTTCACTCCTGCTGAGGAGCATCAAGAAAGCTCCCTCCAAAACGGAAACGTGCTGGATAAAAAAGATCCCATCGTTTTGAAGGCCATCAACACCATCCTTGCAGACAAGAGCAGTCCGATGCCAGAGCCACAGTATGCAAACACGACAGCTTCTCAGGTACCACAGTCCACTCATATCAAGTCTGTATTCACTTATTAAACTAATACTCAATTTCTCAATTCACAAGTATCTCAAGTATGGACGTGTCTGGGAGAGAGGGCAGTGGACATGATCAACATGATCTTGGGACAGTGAGAAGATGCCTGAGTAATGGAGGAAAAGTGTACTGGTGCCGAACTTTGTGCAGAGTTGTAGCAGCTTCAGAGGGATGAAGCTGATGAGTCACACAATGAAGATTTGGGAAAGTGTAGTGGAAGCGAGGCTGAGAGAAGAAGTGATGATTTGTGAGCAGCAGTATGGTTACATGCCAAGCAAGAGCACTACGGATGCAACGTTTGCTTTGAGAATGCTCATGGAGAAGTATAGAGAAGGTCAGAAAGAGCTGCATTGTGTCTTTGTGGGTCTGGAAAAAGCCTGCTTCTGTATGAGGATGGTCTGGAGTGGCAGAGGAGTATGTCAGATTGGTGGAGGATATGTATGAGAGCAGTATGACAGTGGTGAGGTGCGCTGCAGGACTGATAGATGGCTTCAAGGTGGAGTTGGGACGGCATGAAGGATCGGCCCTGGGCCCCCTCTTGTTTGCTATGGACCTGCAGATAGTCGGTATGAGAGAAGAAGATGCAGAGGACAGGGAGAGATGGAGGAGGAGAAAAA
>KV751380.1:1574694-1586631 GCA_001698575.1 Mola mola | reverse complement strand
CTTACATGTATCTGTATCTTGAGGCAAGCTTTCAAACACGAGTCTTACATGAAATTTTATCTTGAGTAGTTCTGTGCTTTCTGTCCACCATTATCTGTTATCACTAACTAGCACCCAACGAGGACCTTAAATTAACTCTTTTTTCATCAGCATATCAGTCGTCTGGTTACAGTGGGTAAAAAGTATTTGTAAACAATGCCAGAGGATGAAGTCAACAGAGAGTGAATAGATGTTATTGTCATTTCTTTATCTCTAAGCTCAGATGTTCAGTTTATGCTTAAAAGTTGCTTATTGAGCTGTTATCAATGACATGGGCCACTTGGAGCTGCTGTTAATATTTAACAGTCAAATCTCTTGTGTCCTACGGAATAGTCTGGCTGCGAAGGGATCAAAAATACTAAACAAGCACAACATGTGGCTGTCACAGTGAGGTTACGCAGTGGGGGGAAAAAAAAAAAAAAAAAAGAAGGCCACAGACTCCCCCCCGTCCCCGGTAAATGCAAGAATTGTCTGACTTGAGTACAAGGACTCCTTGTTTGGCTGTGGTTAGTAAAACGGGTGTTTTTTTCACTGCACTGTACCTTCAACTAAGGCCCAAAGGCTCCGTTTGTGTCCGACCGTTTCTCAAGTTTCCCTTGAAAAACAACTGTTCTTTTGTGTTTTTTCGTTGAAGAATTCCTTTGCAAACGTTGCACATTCTTTTAGGGCAAATATTTCCTACAGATGAATAATCCATATGAGTTACATTTTGTGGTTCCTATGTGGACACACTTTAGGAAGTGAAATTTGGTCATGCGAGTGACATAGCTCTGTCACCACTTTAGTCCAATCACGACAGGGATTTCGGTAGAAATTTGTGCACATTAAAGGTTTGCAGAGGATGAGTTACTCTTAACTTGCCCTGATCCACCTCTACCTATCGCCACCATTAGGGTTTCATGCCAACAAACATCATGTGCCCCTTTTTGGTGAGCCCTTAAACAAATTTACTGCCATCATCTGCTCAATTTGTCCAATATTTTTAACAATATTTTGGTTTATGATCTGAGAACTTAATAACATACCCTCCTCAATTGAGAAACTGAATTTATAAATGCATATTTAGCTATATTTCCAACTAACGTCATATCGATATTGGTATCGGCGTTGCTAAATTCAAGCTATAATCCTCATTCTTATATGGTGTTAGTGATAATAAGCTAATGTTAGCATGCACCAAAAATAGGTTTATTATTTAAAAGGTTTTGGTCTGTTTGACAGAGTGCAGCGTGAAAGTGAACCGAACCAAAAAAAAAAAAAAAAAAATGCAACAATATTGAAATTTCACTCCCCAATCAAACTGAATCCTCCAAACTTTTAGGTGTGAAAACAGGCTTAAATTTGTAAGAGGGGTGTCAAGAGATCTGATCCAAATCCAAAAATCTGTTGCAATCTGTTGCTTGGGATATTGGTCAGATTCAACGAGCGAAATGTTCAACTTTGTCCTGCCTTTTCTGAATGACTTGAACTCTGGGTTTTCATTGTTTTATCCCTGCGGGTCCTTAAATCCACACGTGTTCACATGTGACGCCGCAGTCGTAATGTGCCTTAACCGGTGCGGTCACTCTTCCAGGAGGTCGAGGTGTCTGGGGTGATGTGCCACTGGCTGCGCGGGAAACGCATTTCCAGCATCAAGACGGTGGCATGGATGATAACTCTGAGTGACGCGCTGCACAACTTCATCGACGGCCTAGCTATCGGCGCCTCATTCACTGTGTCTATACTGGCGGGGTTCAGTACGTCCACAGCCATTGTATGTGAAGAGTTTCCCCATGAGTTGGGTGAGTTAGCATTTCATCTCATTAAACTTCCCCTTAAAGGAGAGCTCCGGCATTTTTCAACAAAACCCCTATTTCCTGGTCTTTTAGGCTCTAAAATTTCCCAAAAGACATCTTTTCTTGAAAATTAGAAATGAGTACAGTCGCTAAGACCATTTAGCTAGACAACGGCACAGGGCAATTCAAAAGAGCGGAAATATCTTGCTTTTTTTCCGCCACTATCGGCAATCACAATATTATCGCAAGCGTCCGATAACATGAAACACTATTGATTTAACTGAATAACCGTAAAGATATTTCGTGAAACAAATATTTCTACCCTGTTTTTCTTACCTTTTTCTGCTTCCTGTCGCTGATGGTGCACCCCAGACATGACCAGTCATTTCTGAAGGCACTGTTTTCTGAAGTAGGTTGTCCCAGACTAAGAATTTCAATGATAAACACATTTGTGTAGATTTATTCCAAAGTCATGTCTGATTATTCACCAGATTACCACAGAAAGGAATAAATACTTTAGAATAAATCCACATCAATACTGTTTATATTTCCTATACATTGCAGAACTTGAGAAAACAGTGACCCTTCAGCAATTGACTGGTCGCGTCGGGGTGCATCGTCAGAAAAGTAGTGAAAATGCAAACTTTGCAAGTAGTTGTAGGTGTTTCACTGTTGGTATCTACTCCGTGTTACCAGACACTTGCAATAACATTTTCACCATAGTTAGTGGCTTATTTCCGACGTTCTGACTTGCCCTGTGACGTTTCTTTGTATAGCCTTGTCGAGCTAAATGTCCTAGTGACCAAACACTGTAATGGAGTAATTTCCAGAAAAAAAAATGTATTTTGGGAAAATTTTGAGGCTAAAAGACCAGATAATAGTGCTTAGATTGAAATGAAAAAATAAAGTTCTCCTTTAATTTCTGATGGAGCGCATGCTGTGGTACAGCAAGAAGCCCTGAAAACAGCACACAGCTTCAGTGAAGAGCTGCGAAGAGCTGAGAACGGTTAAGAGTTAAGGTTACTTTAAGAGTTATCAATACATTTTAGGGGAAATTGAAAAGGAAAAAATTTTAAGGGCTTTATCTTTTCAGTCAAACTTTGGATTTCAATGGGAATATATGATATTTAGCACCCTCTACTGACACAATGCAGAATTACGCCATAACTCTTCTATGGCGTCAGTCAACTTCATGTAGTCAATTAACTGAAAAAATCCAATACGACAGCCATGTAAGATGTTTTATTGGCATGCACCTCGACTGCTTTTAAAAGGTGTTATCACTGTTCATTAAGATTATCAATTGTTGTGTAACGTTTCATGTTTTTTTCCTGTCTACAGGTGACTTTGTTATCTTGCTGAATGCTGGTATGAGCATCCCACAAGCCATTTTCTTCAACCTGCTGTCAGCAATGTCTTGCTATGTTGGACTTGTGTTTGGAATCCTGCTTGGGAGCAACTTTGCCCCTAATACAATCTTTGCCATCGCAGGCGGAATGTTCCTGTACATTGCCCTGGCAGATATGGTGAGTTAAACTGTGTTATGTGGGGGTGCAACAAAAGTCTAAACCGTGATTTAGAATTTTTACTATTACAAATCCGTTTTTCATTTAGCTTTAGTTGGTGTCTGCAGATCATAAACAATGAAAATTGCCCCCCCCAGTGACCACTCATTTTTGCAATTTAGCAACAGAAATAAATAATAGTCACACCTTAGATTAATGAGATTAAATGCAAGGCCAGGTTTTGTTGTTGTTTGTTGTAACAGAATGGCGAAGTGCGTGTTTGGGAGTTCTCCCAAAATGTAAGCTTTGTTCTTTTGGCTTATAACTACACACACACACACACACGCACAGAAAATATTTTGAAAATCTGTTCCTTTGTTGAAACTCCGGCTCCTGATCCGGATAATGACCAAGTGACCCATGACCAGTTCCATCTTGGGTCATAATCAAGCCATGCACCAAATTTCATTTAAAGTTCATTCACCACATTGTTGAGTTATGCTTATGCTATGCTTGTACATACGGTGTCTATTAAAGACCTCCCCCCAGGGCTAATGTGAAGTTTGTGCTGTCTCCAAATGGCCCCCCAAAAAAATGAATCCATGCTAAACTCAATCAAGAAGTATTCTGCCCTGTAGTTTGAGGCGCACACGTGAAAACAAACCCAACTGCAAGCAAGCAAAGATTTATTTATTTGTTTTCTCAGTTTTAAATTCAAACTGAGAAATTGGTGAAACTATCCAGTATACAATCGATCTGGTGTTGATTAAGGGAAAAAATATGAAAATGAAGAGAGGGTGTTCCTCTTCCTGATTTATTTTATGAGTGATTTTATGCCTCATTGCATGGAAGCAAAATAATATGTTTCCAGCCACAAAAAACAATTGAGTCACACTTCTTCTTTGTCTGCTTGCTCCCATTATTTGGACAGTGCACTGTGTCTGTTAAAGGAGAATTCAGCTATTTCTCAAGCTAAGCCCTATTTCCCAAACTTTGAGGTTCTGAAGCTTCACAAAGTACATCCCAATGTGCAAGAAATAGGGCTTAGATTAAACAAGAAAACAGAACTTCTCCTCTAAGTGAGTGTGCGTGACAAGGATATCTGATTGTCATTCTTCATCTCAGTTCCCAGAGATGGAGAACATAGCACGGGAACAGAGACGGACGTCCTCCAAGATCATCTTCTTCCTGATCCAGAACGCGGGCCTGCTCACCGGCTTCACCATCATACTGATGATCACCATGTTCGCAGGGCAGATCAACCTGGGCTAGAGGAACCCAAACTGGAAAGAAAAATTTTAAAAAGGAGCTGCTTTTGTTTTCTACTCACTTGTCTGGGCAGGAAAGTTAATCTAAAGTGAATGTTTGAACAAACAAATGTTGAAATGAATGAAAAATACTGCCTTTTTGTATGTTCTGACAATCAATTTAATAGAGTGTTCACTCCATATAAAAAAAGGGAAAATCTTCTAAATCAGTCGATGCACACACTATAGGCAATAAATTATTTTTTCAGTCCTCATATTGTGTGAAATACCTCATCCGTGCTGCAGTGTAAACTAGCTGTGTTACTGTGACGACAGTTTTTGTGTAGACTTTGATGGCAGCAGTGAAGAATTATCACCTTAACTTAACACCACATGAAACTTTTGAGCTGTCAATTACAGTCAATTACATGGAGCTGCGAGTATTTCCTCTACATCAGGGGCTGCCTTATCTGCATTATTCAATGCAATATGTGACTTTTCCTCTCAGGGTTTCACCACATTGAAAGCCTCTGTCAGCGGCCATCCGGTCAGTACAAGATGGTTATTACACCAAGATTACATAATCATACAGGTTGCACATTTTTCAGTCGTTCACCGATCTTTTGACCTGTGTCCCACACTTAAATTCAATGTATTCTGCTCACTTTTCTTTCTCTTAGCCCCCGGTAAATTTCAGAAACTTTGTCTAATACATGAGTATAAAATACTCAAAAAAACTTACAAAATATTTTGTGTTTTTAGAATTTTTCTGTAATTTAATTTTTTATTACTTATAATACATGCAGTTTTAAGATGCAGAGACGATTGTGTTGTTGGTTATTATTATTATTTTATTTTTTGTCATTTGACAAACATACACTGCCAGTAGTTCCCACCCAAGGGTTGAGAACCCCCAAAGGCGTTACAAGATACTACTAATGGGTCATACAATTATAGGTAAACTAGATTTTAAAAAGTAAATAAACACTATTCTTGTACACAAAATTATATTTTGTATCTGTCCATTAAATATTCAATTAATACAGGGGAAACAACCTTTTTTGGGTTGAATTAGTCACAACCTATAAATATGCAAGTAATGATAAATGGTCGTGGTTCAAAATCAAACATAATCAATCAAACAAATAAACATAATACAACTCCATCCTGCTCATTCAAACAGAATGATAAATAGATGTATATAGTCTTATTTCTTTATGTCAGTACCTGTCGATCTGTTGAAACACAGAGAATGTTTTAATCAACCAGGTTAAGTGGAAATATTTTATGCTTTTGTAATTTATTTCCCTTTTACAAAAACAAAATTATGTGACGGATTGGTGTGGCAACCAATCAGCGTTAAACAGGAAGTGAGTAAGGCTGCGTTCACACACAATGTAAATCTCGAATTACCTGCATCCCTCAAATTACGAGTAACCGTGGCGGGGAAAAAAAGCCTTCCCGGTCGGCAGACTTGTGAGGTTCCAAGTAAAATTAATTTGGTGTAGGTTTGTTTAAGATACTTTCTAACATATCACGTATAAAATTCGTGTATTTTAACGGAGATCCCTGACTAAACAAACGGGGCCACAACACAATTTTCCGATTCTGCGAGCATTTAGTGGATGCAGCATAACCGAGATCAGACGGTTTCGTTTCGTTAATCTCCCGTTTACCTGGGTGAAATGAGACGATTTTAACTCAAGAATATTCTTGACTTGTGGAAACGTCTGCATTCAGTCAGCACGTTCAGTCTCTGCTGTTTAAAAAAAAACGCGTAAGTGATGTTACATTTTTTTTTTCTTCCCTACAGAGAATCTCCGAGCTAATCCAAGCAATGTGATTAAACGGCGAGGCTAGCATTGATACTAGCTGCCTTTAGCTAATCAGGGCGAATTAAAGTCCCGGTCAACATTTTCTGAAATTTTGTTAATGTTCACTTTGTTGAAGGATACTCTGCTGAGGTTTGTCAATGGTCAACAGGTTTGCATTAAATCGTATCCTGATTTATTGTTTGAAACCGTTATAACAAGCGACTCACAGGAGACGTTTGAGGGTCACCTCAGCTCCGCGGAGAAACTGCTTCACCGTTTTTTATGTACGTGGTTCAGGATTTCCAAAGTTATTTCCTGGCAGCAACAATTTTTTTGATGATGACTCTTGATGGAAATGGTATTTGCAAACTGGGAAAAGGTACTGGAATTGATGACATTGTCCAAAAAGAGCTGTTTCAGCTGTGTGAGAAACTTTTCTTCACCTTGAATTTATAAGAGATCTTATTGATTTCAAGAGAACGTTTGACTGGATTAATTTGAAACTGTATTAGTACTGATTGATGAAGTCTGTCCTTAACAGGGAGAATTACTAGTACTGGGTTTTCAGTAAAGCACTTCGGCCTGATCTGGTTAATGAATACACAGCTGGGCTGTTAGTCTCCAGTATATTCCTCGTTTGTCTCAGCAAATTGAAGCTTTTTTGGAGTTAAAGTTGATGAGCTTATGACTTATGTGTTCATTATATACTTTTAGTTGCTGAGCATGACAAAATATCTCAGGGTTATGCAGAAATTTTCACAGAATGGTCAAAACGCACATTTTAAACAAAAAAATTGAAGCGAAGTTCAGGTGTTACAAATTTTTGGGTTCAGCTGGTTCATTAACTAATCAGTCCAAACAATATTGGTTTTGTGCTGTATTTTTGTATTAAAATGAAATGTGATAAAGTGCAACTGAGTAGTGCAACTGTATTTTTGGCATCTTGTAAACCAATGTGGGTTAGGCACTGTTAAATTCAATCTAACCTAAATCTGCAGCAAAGATAATTACTGGTATGTTTATTCGATTTTTGTTTCCCATAAAACCCATCTTCCACATAACTGTTTTGATTTACAAAACGGAAAAAAGACATTGGTATATGTGGGGAAAATTTTCAGACCGCATACTTCATTATGAGCAAAAGCCCTAAATTCATAAGGACATTTTTTTGCAATATGTGATTTTGACTTTTACCACAAGTGCAAAAAGTGTCACAATAGTTCGTACCTCCGCCACCTGCCTGAAATTTCCCTATAAAAGAAAAATAACTCAAATACCACTGCAGGGGCTGGGTAAATGTGAAAAATTGATCCAGGATCAGGATTCAGATCTGCTCCAGGTCATGGCTCATGGGCAATGAGGCAGATTAGATCTTCATCCCTCCCAAAATGTTAACATTTGTTCCTTGACCGTTATACACAAAAAAATCTCATGAAATTCCATCTTTTTCTTTGAGATATGTCAGTGTTTGAAACATTGACCTCTAGTCTACACCAAATTTCATCTGCACATGTTCATATTTTTGGCTGGACACTGGTTATCAATCTAATTCAGATAATAATTATTCAAGTCACTTTACAGTAAAAAAAAAAAAAAAATATTAATGGCATATATGCAAGCACTTGCATATACGGTATATGTCCCTGATAAGCTTAAATAAGTCAGTATATTATCCCCAGTCAGGTTCTAATAGCAGTGCCTCTGGGCTCTTGCATTTGAGAATTGTTTATTAGTATGAACAAGCTTACTTAAAACAATATGCAGTACAGTTTAGAGATAAAGGGACAGGCTTCAGCCCGCTGAATATCAGAGTGATTTATACAGTCATCTGTTGTATGTATGTTTTGTTTTGAAACAGGGCTGAGCAATGGACAATATTCAGATCCGGAGGTATCGGGATGACGATGCCGAGGCAGTGAAGGAGATCTTCACCCTGGGGATGAGTGAGCATGTGCCTTCGTCCTTCACACACATTCTGAAGCAGCCGCTGACCCAGATGGTGCTCATGTGCATGTTCTGCGCTCTCATGACCAGCTCCAAGTCCTTCCTGCTGCCCATCCTGGCCGTCACGCTGGTCCTGGCCGGGACCCGGCAGCTTGTCGTCTACATGTTCAGCAGATACATCGAGTCCTGCCTCAGGAAGGACCTCGGCGACATCAGTGAGACCTACCTGAAGCAGAAAGACTCGTGTTTTTGGGTGGCTGAAATTGACGGTCGGATGGTCGGCTCGGTGGCTTGCCTGCCTGCTGAGACAGTGGCTGGGTGTCTGGAGTTGAAACGCATGTCCGTGCGCCGCAGTCACCGTGGGTTGGGCATCGCTAAGGCTCTGTGCCGGATAGTAGCGGAGTTTACTCGTGACAGAGGTTATGCAGCGGTTGTCTTGTACACTTCTGTGGTGCAGACAGATGCTCAGAAGCTGTATGAGCACATGGGCTACCAGAAGATACGAGAGTTTCCTGCTCCCGAGCTTATTGCCAAAATCATTAACTTCACTCTTTTCGAGTACAGACTTGATTTACAGAGAGATTAGAGCAACAATTGAGTAATCCTAAACTATAAAGACACATTTCTGCGGGACAGGTCCATCCACACGCTCACACCCTTTTCTATGCTTGGGCTTACCCAGCATGCATTGCAGTTAGGACAGTTTAGGGGACATTACCACCACGAAGAACTGTTTACTCAACACATTTGCCTTAAAGGCTTAGACATGTGTCCACAAGGGTCAGATTAATTATTAATTATTCTTGCAACAAACTATTTCTATAGTTGATCGCGGAACTCGCTTTGTCCTTCATCCCGCTGTTAAAGGGTTTGTGTTGATCGAGGGCCTTCATTTATTTAATTTTTCAACAGTTTCTCATTTCTACATGATGCTGAGAATAAATTGATAAATGCTCTGACAAAATTGTAGCATTTATTTTTTCTTTGTTGAGGTCGAAGCCATAAGACAATTGTAAGTAGTCAGAGAGTTATTTATCGCTCCATGTTCTTCAAAGCAGCATGAGGAAAAGCTGCCCATAGCAGTAACATGACATTCATTTCATGCATATACATAAGTCAATAAACTGAGAAAAAAATAAATTGATTTTAACACTAAGAACTAGTTACTTTAACTTAAAGTTATTAAAAGCTTTAAGTTCAAATCATTTTTTTTTTTTTTTGTAAAAACAGTTAATGTATTATGACCTTCAAGGAGAACTCCAGTATTTTTCAGCCAAGGCATATTTCCTCATTTTTAAGGCTCACATTTGTTCACCACTAACCACGCGCAATGTGTTATTGCGAGTGTCTGTTAACACGGAGCAGATGCCTACAGTGAAAACCATGTTTTTGACTCTGTAAAGTTATTATATAAAACACATGTTTGTACAGACTGCGCTCATTACTCTCTGTCGTCACTTCCCGGAGCCGATGGTGCACTCCAAACACTACCAGTCGATCGCCAAAGGGGAATTTTTTTCAAACTTTTACAAAAGACAAACTAATCAATTTCAAAGTATTTGTTCCATGCTGTGGTAATCTGCTAAATAATAAGACATTGCTTTTGAACAAAACTACTCAGATTTGTCAGGCATTTTTTTAAACATTGGAAAATTTTGGAAAACATTGCCCCTGCAGACTGCACAAACAATTGCCTTATACAGCATCTATAGTAGGTACTTATTTACTCCATATTAGATACTTGCAATAACATTTTGGGTGTAGTTCATTAGTGGTGAAAAAACAATTTCCTTCCAGTGGTTTGACTTGCCCATTGCTGTTGCATTTTTAAAAGCTTGCTTCTTTTGCAATAAAGGACTTTAAAAATCCTTTATTCTCCTTCATTACAAGAGCCATTTTTTCCTACTTCAATGCGCCAACATGGGTAAAAGAAAATACTTGCAACTGATTGCACTGATCTTATTAAATGCATTCAGTATCGTTCGTGACTGATGAAATAGTCAATATCATTCTAACATTTAGTTCATGTTTTCATCAGATTTGGTTAACCATGGCAGGCTGTCATGCTGCTGACTCATTATTGCCTCACCAATCTCCACATTAAATTAATGTCATGTACTTTACATGAAGACACTGTAGACCAGTCTATTGTTGCAGTACTGTACAACTAATCTAATTTGTGTTAGAAATTAAACCTCCAAGCTGATAAATGATTAGTCTCAGCTGTCATGCTTTTTTTTTTAATTTCACCTTTTCATCTTAAAAAAAAACAAAAAAAAACCAAACTCAGATGTTTTACTTGTTTCTGCTTACAACTAATCTAATTTGTGTTAGAAATTAAACCTCCAAGCTCATAAATGATTAGTCTCAGCTGTCATGCTTTTTTTTTTAACTTCACCTTTTCATCTTAAAAAAAAAACAAACTCAGATGTTTTACTTGTTTCTGCCGTTTCTACTGAACATAGGTAGGTGCCCGAAAACAGGAATTTAAATTACCGTTATAAATTAAGGATAATAAATATGAGAATTACAGAATTTATGTCTGTCTGTATTTAAACCTTGTCGGGTGTCGTTAACTCACCAGTTAACGCAGAAAGAAGGGATGGATATTCACAGTGTGATAGTGTGTTTAAGCTACCACCGGGCTGCCAGGCCTCTGTGAGGCAGGTGGGTCAGGCAGCAGCGCGGACACCTCAGGCCGGATCTGCCCGTCCGCACCTCCGTGGATGGAGGTGGCCTGCCTGGCCGGAGCTCGGGGCACAAGCGGGTAAGACATTCCAGACGTGTGCAGATATATATGAAACACAGCAAGACACGTATATAAAGAGAAAAATAACGTGCGTGTCGCGATAAAATTAGCTCGTTAAGAGTTTTTTATTTTTTTTTTATTTTTTACTTGAAAATGACAGCCCGAGGCTAGCAGCTACTCGTGCTAGCAGCTAGTCGGGGAATGTCCCACTGACAGCTGACAGAACCAACCAAATATCAGCGACTAATGTGACGCTTTTAACACCAGTGACAGCTGTTAAAATGCAACCTTACCACATAAAAACAGCTGATTATGAAGTCGGCACCATTTCAGAAATTTAATTAGCTTTGGTTTGGAGGTCGTGAAGGCGTTGAGGATGCAGACGTTCACTCATAATGGGATGAATTAGCTGTTTTATGTCTTAAATTAACTAATCTCTAATCCAGATTGTTTTTCTGTCACTGTCACAGCCACACCCAGGCTGTGATTTGTAATTCACACAAGATATAAAAAGCATTGGTATTATTTCTGTTTGTATGGATAAATAGCTTCATGTTCAGTAAAATCAACGTAATAATTGAGTCAGGTCAGGATGAGGCAATAGGATGTCTTTGAAGCACTAGATGGCACTAAATGTCAGCTGTAGACGTTTGATCATTGACCATGCAGTTAAATTTAGCACTTTCATGCTGTTTTGATGCACTTTGATGAGTGAAGCACTGGAAAGAACAGTGTCTGATTTATTTTTCCTTTATTCATTGTATTGAGATCGATCTGCATATCATTAGCATGCATGTAGAGGCAAAGAAGCCCACCATATAAATAACTATATCTTCATTCACTGATTTTTTTTTTTAGAGTCAA
>KV751380.1:1564137-1574661 GCA_001698575.1 Mola mola | reverse complement strand
ATTAATAATGTATGTATATATATATATTTCTTAATATATAGCATAGCCATGGTCGCTGTTAGAGCTGAGATCCAAAAATAAAGATTTTTGCCAATATAATTTCTGAAATGTTAGCAACAAACTTGCTGAACCAGTCAATCAGTTTACCTGTACCGTGTGATTATATGGTCATGCATATTACATCTGAATTTATCAATAGAATACTTTCTTAAATGGTTATGAAATATTTGTCATTTTAGCAAATACACCCCAAAAAACAATATGTTTAAATGTTAGCATTTGCTTTTTTAATAATCATGAACTGTTGACAAAACAATTCAGTCAATAATTTCGGTATTTCATCTTGGGGCTTATGATGGTATTTTTCATTATTTCCTACGTTTATAGACGAAATAATCAGTTAAACATGGAAATAGCCTAATATTAGTTGCAGCTCCACTACAAATAATTTAGGAAATAATGATAGAGAAAAAGGTGTTTGGGCTTGATGATCCCGCTCTAGGTTAATTTACACCTGTGTTGTTAAAAATAGTATCTAACCACAACATTATGATCACAAAACCGACATTATGTTTACAGTAACACACATTTAAAATCTCACTGATTATTAAAAAGCTTTGATGTTTGATGTTTTTTTTTAGAATGAATATATTTACTACTACCACTGCTAACATTCATTGACTATAAATTGATTGAAAAGATTAACTTTTATAAAGTAAATTATTTGGATCCCTAAATTAAACCTTTTTTGGTGTAGCACCAAACAGTCTTACCTTCGTGTTAAATGGTATCTCCCTTGAGAATGCCTGAGACTTTGCACTATAGCCTACGATTCTATGGAGGCGCAATCTTTTTTGCACATACCAGACTTTAGAAACATTTTTCCTACATAGTCTAGATTAGTATCAGTTTCATGCACATCGTTACCTTGCTTAGTGACGTCAATCTGTTCCTCCTCGACCTTCAGACCGGCATTGTGGTAATATTCCTCCTAAAATCCTTTTGTGTCACCTCTGTTCCTGCACCCTTCCTGTACAACGGTCTGATAACGCTTGCAGCAGCGCCATGGTCGTCATTTTCTGTAAAGAGGCAGTTGTTTGATTTTGGCTGTCTGCTGGTTGCCTCCCCTTATTCCTTCCTCTGTGAAAAACAAGAGCTCCCCTCCCTCCCACGAACCCCCACATGCTATTGGGTTTGCCTTTGTAATTTGCATAAAAGGGTGCAAAGAGACTGCAGAGGGTTGTTTTGTGTCCCTGGACATCCACAACTGTGTATAACCCTCTCATTTGTTAAATCGTTTCCAGATTTAACTTTTTTTTTACTTTATGCAATTTTTTAGAATTTCATCAAGGCCCCAAAGCTGAAAATATATACTGTTTCAATCAAAATATCCCAGCTGTTTGTGCTGAGGGTACATTTTGTTGTCCTGTCCACTCTTGGTTGTTGCTTTATGGCCAATTGTTTGTTTGGTGGTACCATTATGTCCCTCTTCCTGAAGGATGGCTTCATTTTCTTCTGATCCTGAATGCCATTTTACAACATCTCTCGTCAGAATCTAAGCTGAAAGCTTTTACACAGAAGCCCTGCAGCGTTGGCTTCCATTGCAAAAGATGACAGCACAGAAATAGGAAACACAGAGGACTGAGAGTTTAAAAAAAAAGCCTAGCCACGCAGTTAGCTGATAAAAGCTGATAAAGGACAGCTAATCCTTGCTCTGTGATGGGCCCTAATGCAGGCTGCTGGCTTTTGCTTACGATGTGCTGCATTACAGCGCATCACCTGGGCCTTTTGTCATCAGCAACAATGAAACAGCATCAGATTGAGTTGAACTGGTTTTAAAAATTGCATACTGCTCCTGTTTTTGCTGTAGCAAGAGAGAGAAAAGGGAATTTGGCAATAATCTAAAAATAATAAAAGACTGCAGTGCAAGGAAGGAGTAGACTTTTTTCTTGTGTTAGGGCAATTTTACAGTATGTTTTAGCCGCACTTATGACCTTAAAGGAGGTGTTTTGTTGCTTATTGGTTGTTTAAACCTGGAGCGATGACTATTGGATGATTTGTCTTATCAGCCTTTAAATTGCCCTTTGATCAGCCACAGAGCAGTCATAAAGAAGTTCAAAATACCACAGTTAGGAAGATGTGCATGGGAAAATTGACCGTCAAGTTTATTTTGTGAAGCGTTCGAGAGGCATATTTGCAGGCTTTAGGACCCAGCACTTCAGTCCGGGCCTAAACCAGCCTCTCTCTTGCAGAAGCCAGCCAGACACTGGCGCAGCCCAATGCTGCCATTCAGATGATGCACAGCGAGCTGCCCTTTTTTTCATTTCTTCGCTCTGCTGTTTTCCTCCAGTACAGTCATCGGAGGCATGGATGTGCACTGTTTTGCTCTTTAGAAACTTCCTGACAAACCTGAAAGCTCGTGCATCCCTCTGGCCGCAGCCAGAGGAGGGTAGGGGAGTTTTTTGAGAGCTCATCCTGTGCTGTGAGGATCAGGAGAGAAATGGTGTCATTCTGTGATTAGGAAGGGAGAGACGCTCCAGCAGCATCACTGAACTCCCCATCCACAGCACCCCTCTTCCAGACCTTCCTCTGTCTGGCTCACCCCAATAACAGGCTCCTTTAGATGAGACAGGCAGTTTGGCGTCTACTTGGCGACCAGGAAACATGTCACAGACTAGGAGGAGCACTTACACCCGGGTGAGTGTACAAGGTGTTTATACACCCCGGCTCGGTGAATAAATGAACAGTGGCGTTTAAGTTAGTCCGTAACGTTTCACCATTGTTCCTGCTATGTCTGCTTAATTTTTTGTTTCACTCTGTCATCTGCTCCATGTTGATTTCTGCATTGAATAGAGGTGTTTCTAATCCACTTCAGTGCTGCATTCTTCTGTCTGATTTGTCGCCTCTTTGTTTGGCTCAGATGCCCCTCCGGGTTCAGTGTTGCTGCTATGATGTTGGGGTTTCAGACCCTTCTCCTGATTAGACTAAAGCAGATGATACATGACAGCCAGGTTTATAGTTCATGAGGGCTTTCTGTCATCAGCAGGTAGCTGGACACACAATTCTTAAGCCCTAGAAGACTTCCTGTTTGTCATCTGCTTCTGTGTCATCCCTCTTCCCTGTCAGGAAGAGGGATGACATCAGTGCTCAGTCTACATCTAATGCCTTTCAGCTACTATTTTCCTCCCATCGGATCAGACAAAACCTTTTCTTTTATAAAGAATTACAAACTGCTGGTGACTGTACTTGACAGCATTTCTGTAGCCTCCAATTTTATGAGAAGCAATTCCTATGTAAGGCTAACAAGTTTGATCCACCCTTTTATTACTCTGAGTTGGAACTATGCCCGTATCACGTTTTTTATATTCTTCCAGCATTGTGGCCTGTGTGAGCTGGCATGTGTTTTAAGAGTACAGTGGCACTAAATAATTGAGCGCAGCCTCCCCGGGTCTGCTTCCAGCACATGGCACACAAGTCGGAGCAGTGACTGAACAACAGTGACTCCTTCATTATACACTGGTAGTTGAAGTCAGGCGGCCCACATAAAACTGCTTAATTTTCACCATTTTGTGACTTTTAATAAAGGCGTGAATCATAAACCACAGTGGACGACTGATTGCGGAATGCTGATAGATGTATTTGAGTTGTGTGAAACACTGCGAACCAAGTATTTCAGCTTCTGTTATAAAAAAAAACAAACTCTAATCACTCTAAATAGATATTAAAGCTTTGATAGAAGATCTAATGACTTGACTGTGACGTGACAAAGGGATGAAGACTCAAGGACACATTTACTGCACATGATGAGTCGCTTTTCACATTGGTCATGAGTTATAAGCTAGGCTAATTAGAATTTTAGTGCGCATGGGAATTTAAGGTTGGCATTGCTGCAGTTACAGGAAAGAACATCATACACCACAGGTTAAATGAAATCTAGTTACGTATGTAAGCCGTAAGAATGTGGACGTAAATACCGGGAGAAAAATAACGTATCCCCTGTTGATATTATTGCGTGTTTTTTGCCAACAAAATATTTGCGTATGTTCAAAGTAGTTTATTTAAGAAGAAACAAGGTTGAAGCTCTGAGTCCCACCTCAGCGGAGAACCACTTAATTTCCATAGACACTAAGTCCAGGATTGAAATAACTGACATTCTTCCGGCTGGCACATATTTCCCTATATTAAAGCTGGAAGTCTTTTTCTTACATCCTTTTATATTCTTATGTCATTGTGCAGCAGCTATGGTTGAGAAACGTAAACCAGTCACAATACCTCTTAAGAAGTGACACCATCTTTGAGCTTATTTGTAGCAAAACTCTGCTTATATTACCACATTCCAACCTGTACTTTGTGTAGATTAAATGACCCCACCTCCTACAGTAAGACCTATAGGTATGTGGTTTAAATAGCTCATAAAGTTGAGCATTTTTATGGTCTGTTCTTTCCCATTTCCACTCAAAATTGTTGAAGATTAAGGAGGACAAAAATGCATCCTCTTTTTCATAGGCTCCTATCATTCCATTGGGGTATATATGGTGTTTGATGGTATTTCAAAAAAACAAAAACAAAAGCAGAGTGGCTGGTTATAGAAGTCTTTATAGCATGTAAGATATTGTTTTGCCAAAAATGCTGTGTTTTAAATTTTCTAGTTAGCCTACCCTTGACAAGTCTAGCTGGTTTGAAATACTTATGGCCTATAGAATAATAGATAGGAAATAAGTGTCCCTCTTCCCTGGTTTCGTCTTGCTGGAGGTAAAACTAGAGAGGCTTGGGACTTTTCAAATAGAAACCAAAACAGCTAACAAAAATCATATAATGGCTTCAACCAATTTAGTACATATTTTTCCTGTATAATCCAAATTGCCAGAAGGCCCAAAAATCCCAGATTGATTTGACAAGATGTTACTCGCACCTCTTTTAAAAGTCAAAATCTTCACTGCGAGGCTAAAGCAGCATGCACCCTATCTAAAGTTTATGTAGGAGAAATGTTTCTCTACTTTTCTTTTCAACTCATATAGGAAACCGGGCTTCTGGAGACAGGATGCTGCATGGAGTCACGATCTATTTATTTGGTTTCAATTGTTTATTCTTACCATTTAAAAGAATGTTGCAACACAGATTTTTCATTTTTGGATGAAAGGTTTGCTTAATATTTTTCAAATACATTTATGTATTTGCCATTTGTTTGTTTCTTTATTGATTTTAGTTAAATGGCAGATAGACAGTATGTGTTTACAGTAAGCTTTAGAGGAGTCAACAAATGTTCTTTCACAGTGTAATAATAACTGCTCCGGTCTGTGCTGTTTTGCTGACTCACCATCAGTTCTAGGACATCACACTGTAAATTGGGTTATGCAGGATCGTGTGATTAAAAATATTCCAGCTCGAGTAAATGCTTTACAGCACGATTTGTTCTCCAACTGGCAAAATTGATTTGAAATCTCGATTCATTGTTGCCATCCAGTGCGCACATTTCAGTGCACGTGTCATTAAAGACAAAGTTCATATAAGACAATAAATAGGTAATCAGTAAAATATTCTGCTAATTTTACATGTCACTTGCAAATGTTTGCTGACCTAATTTAAGGGAATATCGGAAAAAAAAAAAATTGCATAAATTGGCAGATTTATCGATTTTTGGAGCATTTTTACCCTCTAATATAGGTATCAGTCAGGCTTCACAATGAACATAAAATGTTTGTATTGGTATATGTAGTTTGTAGTTATGGTATGATGTAGTTTCATTATTTGGCAAAGTGTTGTCAAAGTTAAACAAATAAAAATACTTTAAATTTGAACTTCATTTGCAGCATATATCACGTTAATAACAGTATTAGATAAGCTTTGGATACTGCCTACAATGTTGGATTTGATATCAGCGAGTACAGTGGTGTATGTATCAATTGAGTAGCACATAATTTTATTTACTAGAAACTGAGCCTTGCTACTTCCCAGCAGCTTCCCTTACACACAAAAACGTGTGTAAGGGAATAATCAATAATCCATGCCATTGTATGACGTCAGGCTTCGTGAGACTCACTGAATTTAACAGGTTACGTTTACTTCTGTAACACCTTCTGGACTCCTGCTTCAAAACACAAATTTTTCAGCTTTTTTTTAAGCTGCCAATGTCTGACTTATGTGCCTTCAAGCACATCCATAACATAATTTATACAAAAGTAGTATTACAACTCTAGAAAAAAACCATATAAGAATAAAATGAATGTATTGTATCCATAACATAATTTATACAAAAGTAGTATTACAACTCTAGGAAAAAAACCATATAAGAATAAAATGAATGTATTGAATGTGTGTACTGTATGATGCAAATTAATGCTGAATGCAGGGTCAAACCTGCGTGTTCCTCTTTAAAGGATGACTTATTTTACAGTAACTCTAAAGGTCATCAATCCATCAAGAGGTTAAAACTCATGTTTGACGCCTTGTCATTGGCTTGGGAAATTTTTCTAACCAAAGGAAGGCAGGTTCACTACAAATCACTGAAGAAAAACCCCAAGGTATCTACAGTGGCAGTCAGTGATGCATTTGGCCACATTAGCAGGAAGTATAAATCCAGAGTGTGTCAAAAGAACTTATTTGTGAATGAAATAATTTGTGCACTTATCCAACCGCAAATGCAAGCAGAACACAAGTGGCACCAGGCGGTTTGGAACATAACAGTAATTGAAAAGGTGGAAAGGCTTGGCATGTTTTTAGTTGCAATGAGATGATCCTTTCCCTTTGCCATGATTTATTCTCCCGCTTCGTTAAATTTGTGAAACTAGTGATACAAAGAATTCAGTTTTTTGTGCCGGTAGCGTCACTATCCTCATTTTGTCTTGTCTATGTCCCGTAAACATGTATGTCGAACGGTCCATTTCGGATATGTAACACAGGCTTTTTGAAAAGTTATCACAGAATCCATGGTGGAACAACCCCGACCTCATCTGGGTTATTGTCTCAGATTTTTGACAAAGTTCGTCCTCTCCACAGAAGAAAGTAGAAGTGGCTGAGTAATACTCGATGACAAGTTAACCTGCAATCATTGCCTGCTTTGACCCTGGTTACCTACTGAGATCACCACTGTTGATATAAACATGAATTGTTTGTTGAATCTATTTTCTTTTGTCCCACACAGACCACCAGCAGCGGCAGCAGCAGGATGAGCTCAGACGGGGGCGGCCGGCCCATCAAAGTGGGCTCTCTGGTGGAGGTGATTGGGAAAGGGCAGCGCGGCACGGTGGCCTACATCGGCAACACGCTCTTCGCCTCTGGAAAATGGGTGGGAGTCATCCTGGACGAGGCCAAGGGCAAGAACGATGGTACCGTGCAGGGCAAGCGCTACTTCACCTGCGAGAATAATCATGGGATATTTGTGAGACAGTCACAGGTAACAGCAGAAGTGTTCAGTAGTGAGGATATACTTTCCCCAGAGGTTAATGGTGCTGTCGTTGTCGCCCCTTTTATCCGTCTTGTTTTTCATTTGGGGAGAAGTTTGAAATTTAGTTTTTTGCTTTTATTTGACACAGTGTGTTGGTGTGGGGGTTGATGTTTTCCTCTGCTGTCTAAATGTGCCAGCAGTGTTAGTTTTTTTTCCTTTACCACTTCAGGCTATGTGCTCGGCTGTTTCCAGTTTAAAAGCATCTTCATTATTTTTTCTAAAAACTACCTCTTGTGGCCTGAAAATGGAAAAAAAAAATTTTGACCATGGCTTTAATTTCATGGGCATTAATGTAACTCCTGTTTGCCCAGTAATTGTGACTTTCACAATTACTGTGCATGAATTTGCCTAGTATGCAACAAGTTAAGGGTAAATATGTGTTCCTTAAAGTGTTACCTGATTTATTACTTTTATTGGTTTCTTACTTTATTATCATTTTGGTTGCATATTCAAACCTGAAATTTAGATTAATATGAAGGTTTTATAACAGGAGTGGACAATCTGTATGTCTGTTGCACTTTGCACATGAATGAATTTATTGATGTGGTTCCTGCATCACTTTGTTAAAAAAGCCCAGAGAGGAAATTGTGTTAATGCTACATGTGACCCAGCTCTGCAGGTTCTGACACACACAGGCCAACTTTAGTATTATGAATGAGAATGCTATATTTGAACCTCAACAAACACAGTCACTTTGCCTTTTGTTGCGCCCCTCTCGACCTCTCTGCCTGCTCTGTGATGAATACGATAGCTGACAGTAAGAGCCTGTGATGTTTCAGATGATATGATTAAATCTCTCTGGCTGTCTTTTCTTCCTGTTTCCCCGCATGTCTCAGATCCAGCTGGTTGATGATGGCGCTGACACGACGTCCCCAGAGACACCAGAGCCCGGCTCCGGCAAGGTGCTCAAACGAGGTACTGAAACATCCAGTTTTCAGTATTCTGTAGCTTTAATGTAGTGTTTAATGCCATTTAAAGGTTATTTGCACAAAAAAAAGTTCAGCCATGTCAATCCTGACCTTTGTGAAATTGAATTTTTTTTTTTTTTTGGAACTGAAATTGGCATGCATGATCAGTACATTTAGACTGCAGAGGCATTCAAAAGCAAAGAAGTAAAACTTCTTCACATGGGATTCATCGCCCCATCAGCAGTGTCAGTTTCTAAGTGCTCCAATTTCAGCCTAAGGCCTACTTCCCAGTCTTGTAGGCTCTAAAATTTCACAAAATACATCTTTTTAAAAAAAAATAATGCATTATGGAATTTGGTTGCTAGGACTGTTTAACTAGTTTGGCAGGTCTAAAAAAATTTTTGGCACTAAATACGCTTAAAATAATTATTGCAGGTGTGTAGTGACATGGAGTACTTACCTACAGTGAAACACTTGTTTTAACTCGGTAACTGTAAATGTACCTTACTGTACTGTACTATAAAACAAATGTTTTTTTACCTTACCATCTCAGTGCTTCCTCTCGCTGATGGTGCACCCCAAACACGACCAGTTAGTTGTCAACAGGCCACTGTTTTCCGAAGTATAGATTTGTTCTTAAGTATTTATTCATCATGTGGTAATCTGCTAAATAGATCCCACCTGCTGCACGACTGCAAGTCCGCACTGAAGTACAACTGGGTTTCGATAACTATTATATTAAAAGGATCATACCGTGGTTCATCTTAGTCATGATTCATTGATTAAGCAGAGTGCAACCATGGATGATTCATGACTGATTGATAGTGAAATCGGATATCGACGCTAACTCAAAGAGATGAATCTGGTTTTGTGACAGTGTGACCAATCCTGGGGCCAATCTATAAATTTCAATTCTATGATTGCAAAATTAAATAATTTGAACAGGTTCTTTCAATTACTGTCATTTATCAAGATTAATATCTGGATTATTTAATATCTATGACATTTTGCTTTCCAAAATTAGGAAAAATTTTAGTCTGAAGTCTTATGTTGCCTTACGTATAAAAGAATTATTGACATAAATCGTAGTACTTGAATGCTGTTATCGTATCAGTACTTAGTGGATATCCAAACCCAGGTTTTGGAATCGGACCATAAACTAGCAAAGGTGGGCTTTAGCATCCGTCGTCGTCCACTCCTGGTCCAGTCAAGTGTCGAACCGTTGATGTTAATTAAACTAAACTTGACAATAACAGGTCATCTGGCTTCCTATTGACAGTAAACATCTTTGAACTTATCTTAGAGTGAGAAGGAGTTGGTTGATGTTGACTCATTTGTTTGTGAACGGCAAAATTCAAATCAAACCAGGCTTAAAATGTTTTAAACATTTTCATTCACTTCAAACAAATGACACAGTAATCATGAGGAATAAATGAGATAATAGTAATAATAAAGCTCCGGATACTCTCGTACATAACTCCTTATTTTCTACCTGATCACTTGTAAAAGAGATTTAAATGGTAACACCGAGTTTTTCTCTCCTCTGAAGAGAAGAAACTGTCTATAATTTCACATGTCTACATCAGTATGTTTTATTATTGCGAGGATGGAGATGCACTGTTGTAACATCAGAGAGGGGGCGGCAGTTGTTGCATTGTGTTCAGTTTAGCAACTTCCTGGTGCAGAGAGAGGCAGTTAATGTGGTGACACACTTATACTGCCTCAATGTTAACACTTCAGGCAACAAAAATATGAGTCAGTACATTGAGAAGATTGAGATGTGTTACCTGTTTCTTCTGCAACAGCACAGAGGAGAGTTCTCGTAATTTGATGGTTGAATTCTGCCCTGCAACAAAAAATTAAATTAACATTAAATTAATTTAATGTTGAAGAGTTGATGCTGATATCCAATGGCACAAAGTAACTCTGACATAAAGTATGTGCTGGCTTCATTGATCACACTAAGTGGAAACAGACTTTTCCTCTGCGTAGCATTTCCAGCTGGGTTGAAACTCCTGTTGTTTCCCTGAGTTTGACATAAAAGTGACCAACATGTTAAATTAATTTATCATGTTAAAGGGAAGGAGTTGAGGTCTGGAATAGGCTTGTAAATAATCAAAACAAATGTATGTAAACTAAATGCATTTCTTTCAGTTTAATTTGTTATAAGAA
>KV751380.1:1541663-1564085 GCA_001698575.1 Mola mola | reverse complement strand
CATCTGACTGTTTAATAGTCCTGTATCAGTGTTGGCTTTAATCTGTTGGCCGCAGGATCTTAGTGGGACTTTATACCTCATAAAAAACAGTAGACACTAATGATAATAAAGTTTGGCGCTCATTTATTTGTTTATCTTTTTTTTTTTTTTTAATCCCTTCAGAGATCCCGGAAATGTCCAAGTCCACTAAACTGGTGAGTCAGTTAACGCTAACTTTCACAACCACACGCATGATGACAGAAATGGATGTGAACAAACTCACATACCTGCACTCACTCAAACAGTGTGTTATCTATAGTAAACCCTGTGTGCTGCGTGTGCTCTGCTGTTTCTGTCTGACTCATCCATTTCTGATGGCATTTGTCAAAAACACACATTTTTACAGGAGTCTGTAAAAATCTTAAACTGTGTGTGTAGCTCTTCCTTTAGTGTATTGATTATTTTTTTCATGTTTTATAATTAAGTCAAAGGCTCAAACGCATGTTTTTTTCAGTCTGAAAGAGAGTTACCAAACATCTCACAGTTCATTAGAACGTAGAACTTTGAAGTAGAAATGCCAATATTCAATGATAAATTCAGTTTTCCTTTCTCACCAGCGGGGGGCAATGTTTACTCATAAACACACTAGCTGCTAAATCTATACATTTATCACGTGAAAGAAGAAGTGGAGCTTTTAGATCAGCTTAATCTGTGGACGGAGCCTGTGTTATTGCTCTATTTTATTATCAGTCTATGTAGATAAATCATTTCTTTTTTGGCACAGAAATTGCAAGTAAAGTTCAAAGAATTTGATTTATTTTGGTGTTGTGCTCATTGTTAACAGTCCCAGCACAGTATGAGCCCAGTATAACCCATCATATTAGACCATCACAGCTGAAAAGTTATAGTAACTGGGGAACACTGAAATCACAGCTAAATTGTTTTGAATTTTTTTTTTGAATTTTAAACATGACAAAGGCTGTTGCGTGATTAACTGCCTCACCTGTAACGTATTCTTGGTTCAAATTGAGAATCCGAGCTGAGATGTCTGAGAAAGAGATGGCAAAATATTCCCAAACACCTGTAAAGTCAATAAGACACATAAAAGAAGAGCCATTGCTAAAATCCATTACATGTTATATCAATGCATTTGAAAATAACTACAGTTTGACACAGGGGAATAAAAGTAATCTTTGACGAAGCAAGGCACCTACAAACACAGACATTTTCCAAACACAATATAATTTATTTATTTATTAACTTTTCATGAACTGTTAAATTTGATTCATTTTTATGTATCATTTTTTTTCAGCTATTTTTTCACTGTTTTGTCCTCTTGATGTTTATCACATCCAGTCAGGTCTTGGATTGGATTCAGGTTTAAGTGTCACCATTCGTAATGTTACAATTATTGAGATTCTTTACACAACCATCAGTTTGGTTTGTTAGTATCGTGTTCTTTCAATTTACATTCATTATTTAACAGAGACTATAGAGAAAAAGTAAACAGAGCTTCTGCATTTATGTTTGAGTATTATTTGGTCAACAAATCTGCATTTACAAGACATGAGGCCAAGACTAGCTAAATATCATGTTATTGTTGATCTACAGTATGCTTTATTTGTGAAAGTGATCTTGGCGGGCTTATTTGTTATTTTTGTTATGTGTGATAAGACTAAAATCATTATTTTGAAAATTGTTTTTATTCATAGCAAATATGACCAATGTGTGTACGCCATTATTTTGCGTTGCCGCTGTGAAGAGAGACGACATTTTGAACCCACATCAGTCATGATTGACAGATTTAGTAGGATTGAATATTTATGAAAAAATTAACTGAATTAAGAGATGTGTGTGTGAAAGTGAAATGAATGTGGGAAATTATGTGCACTGTGTATTTTGTGCCTTTGATGAGAACCCAGTTTCGACAGCACCCGTCGCCTCCAGCATGCCTCCTGACAACCTGTTGACCTTTAACCTCCACTCTCTGTCCACTCCTACCTCACTTCGCTCCCTTCTTTCCTTCGACTATGCAGCGAGGAGTGAAGCCCAAAAAGGTGCTGCATGTTTTTCTAACCTCAGTACAGTGGTGATGTTATGATGATGATCATAGTAACCGTGGTAACTGTTCTTCTGAATGGCCTCGTTGCTGCATGGCAACCGGGCCTTTTCACTCCTTCACCTGTGATTCCTCATCACCCAGCGTTTGTATGTTGGAGTGAATGGAAGCTAGTGAGAAGGAAAGAGGTGTCATCTGTGTATGTCATAGTGTCATGCCCACTTCCTGGCACCTGATCTCTGTCGCCTCTCTGTGCTCTCTGCTTTGGTCTTTTGCATTGGCTCTGTGACACAGCGTGTGTTTCCGTGTTTGTCTGCTCTCTGTGCATTTCAAAGCATGTGGCAGTCGTGTCAAACAAGAAAATCTTCAAGAAAAGGTGTTTTAGTTATTTATTGTAGCAGCACACACAAATTTCATGTAGTAATCATGTTTTTAGAGCTACAGTCATTATTTCATTGAACTAATTGCCAAGTATTTTGGTAGTTGATCAATGAATATAGTATTTTTTGTAATTAAAAATGTCATTTTTTGACAGTAAAGGAAGATTCTTTCAGTTTTGGACTCTTCCCCCTGCCTCTCAGAATCTGAGGATATGCTAAATTGTCATGCTTACATTGGAGTAAATTGACAATCTTTTGGTTTTTTTGTCAAAATTTCAATTTTAAAAATTATTTTCAGACAAGAAGATTAAGCAATAATACCAAAACAGCAACTGATTAATTGCTAAGAAGCGAAAATTCCGTTGTTTTTTTTCCTATTGCGTCCCTTTTGTACTTTAGTCATTAGTGTGGCTCAGTGTTTTCCTTTTGTATTAAAATGAAAAATAAAAATTCATTTATGCTTATTTTAGCTCTTCAGAAGAGTTGATTTAAATGTATTCTAGAATAATCTCAGGATAGATGCATAAATTGGAGGGGAAAAAAAACTCTTCTACTCTGGATGCCTTTTCTTGAATTTTTAATTACTCTAACATAACAGATCAGGCAACAGCGGATGGCCAGTTTTCCATTTTGAATGATTTTATGTAAGTCCAGTCACAATATCTTGTCTCTCCTTAACATAAACAATGTATAAGAACCCAATATGACATGATATGATATACAACATTTTATATTCTGCCATATGGGGATTCATTGCAAGGTCTGTGCTGACTGTCCAGCAGTGTTCAACAATTATCCTCTGCTGAGTCATACATGCAGGCGTTCCTCTGCTGGACTGAGAATGTCAGACTGTGACGGAGGTGAATTCAGCCGCTCTCCTGCTCACACAGAGCAAACCTGCAGAGTATGGATTTCCTGTCAGAGCCGTTAGATTTTACGGTCTCCTCCGCAGCGGGTTGACTTTCGGGAGCTCAGTTTAGTCTCATCTCAGAGGCTTAAATATTCTGCATTTCACTCACCAGATCTAAATGAAGGAAATAATAAATTAAATTTTATAATATGCAGGAATAGATCACACAGACAGAAATGTACCTTTGATACAATTGAAGTCATGAATAACACACAACAAAATTTGAAAAAATAAAATTTAATAACCAGACTTTAATTTTAGCCTGTAAATATTTTATTGGAATTATATTGTATTATGAAAGTGTCTTTTTATTTCACAATATTATGGCCATAGCGGTGATAAATACACAAAAATATTAATATTAATAGTAATGACTAAGGGTCATACTTTACATGGATATCGAGCAGCTTGTTCCGTAAAGTTTTGAGTAACTCATCTACCAGTTCAGATATGTGTTTGAGCATTTTAACCTGTTCTCAGCAGGTTTCAATTCAGAAGTGTAGAGACGCAACAAAGTCAAAGATTCCTCAGACATAAATAATAAATGAAAAATAAGCTAGAAAATAAGAGTTTGCTATGAATTTTCTTGTCACTCTTTTTCTAGATTATCATATTATGAGAAATAAAGGCGAGACTAAACATTAAGTATAGTTATTGCATTATTAAGATTAGTTTGATAATGGACAGCTGGTATTTTGTGGTATTTTTTTGTTTGTTTGTTTTTTATCTTTACTACAGAGGGCACAGAGCTTTACCAAATATTTTGGAGAAAATCAAAGTAATTCTTTATTACATTTTGGGCAGTGTTTCTTTTTGATTTGTTGTTGTTTGGACAAAAAACAAATTAGTATCATTCAAAGGACAATGGTGTTGATCATTTACAAGAAATGAAAACATGGTTGCGCGATATTAAGGGAGACACTAATGACATACGTAGTCCTACCCTTAACAGGCTGACAAAATACAGAACATAAGAAATGTAAATACCCCACACAACAGGGGCAACAGAGGACAGTGGGCGCTATGGTGCAGCACAAAAACTGTGTTAAATATGAATCCAAAGCTAATGTGTATTTGGCATAATACAAAGACTGGAACCAAAAAATCCATGACACTCATTTACTAACATATTTCTATATGTTGCATATTTAATCTGTATAAAAATTGGAGCATAACCACGACAGTTTGTATCTTAACGGCCATTAAATAGTCCATCTAGTAAATTAGTGTAATATCATTTTTGCCGATGATATGAACTGCATGAACTGCGTTTTCAGCCTGAAGATACAAAGGAGATGTCAGATGAGTCATGCTTGCCCTCAGATTGTACATCCACAGAAACCTGTACATATCAGATAACCTGAGAGGGGAAACCCAGGGCCAAAGAACCTCTCTATTCAGAGTGACTGAGTTATAAACACAGTTTCAAAAGCTTTATCAATGAATGAATCAATGAATACAAAGCAAGAAGTGACTATTTAGAGAGATTTTAGTGAGTCAATTATGAACTAAAAATTTAAAAAAAAATGGGACAAGCAGAACAAGGATAACGGGATGTCAATATTTACATAATCTGATCAACTCCTCAGAGAACAGAGAAAAATAGAAGTTCATACACTGCTTCTTGGGGCTCTGACTATTAATATAGCTGTTATTATGATGGTGAATTCTCTCCCCCTCATCCCAATTGGAAATTACACATGCAGAAAGTAACATAACTTTCAAATGTTAAACTATTATTTTAATTTCTTCAAGGAACTGAGGATCATGTCTCTCTATGTTAAAATGATATAATAACAGCACAAGCTGTCTGCTGTGGCGATGTTTCCTGGGCTGTAATTTTATCATCTTTCTGTCTTGCTGGATGCGGCAGGGGAGTCATGTTTGTGTGCTGGGAAAGCAGGAACTTGATACATCCCCACCCATCCCATCATCCTCTGTCCATCTGTCTCCCTCCCATTATTCCAGCGGTGAATGTTCCTCTCAGAGCAGCACTTAGTGTTTATAGAGAAAGATGTTTAATATTTGAGCAGGACAAATTCCCCCTTTGCCTCTCTGTAATGGATACACATAAATCATTTTTTTCTTTCTTCTTGTGCAGCATCAGATACTGATGTTCATTCTTTCTCATAATAATTTATTTCCTCTTGTAAGAAATCCCTTAATACTTATTATAATATTTCAAAGACACACCAAAGTCTTATTTTGTGTTATCGCATCAGTCTCAAAGTATTTCCCTTTCCACAATGTGGCCGTATCTCAGGTTTAAAACTCTGCAGCTAATCACAAGTAGTCCCCACTGAATTAATCCTCTTACATCCCTTTCTCGTCCTGCTGAGATTAGTGAGCTGAAGAAGATATTATGATAGCTACTTAAATGGATCTTGGCTCCAAAGGAAGGAAATGCCCTATTAAATCTCTTTTTGCACAAAAACTGATTTTTCTCCCATCAGTGTTCATGTCTAAAGGTCCAGACTGACGTATTGTTTGAGTCTTGATTCTGGCTTTAATGATCCAAGATGTTTATCCTTGCAAGGATTCTTCATTCTGCTTGTGTTCTCCAGTGTAGAGCAGTATCATAAAAGCTCTGCCATTAGATTTGTATTTTAATTTTATACATGTGGCAGCCTAGTTCCAAAACTTTGAATTACTGCCCTGATTGGAAATTAATGCAGTGAGTCCAGCTGTAAAGTACATGAGAAATAAAGTGGCATATAATGATATGATTTTTTGAATATCTGTGGCTGTATAAGGACATTATAGGTTGCAGATAATTCATAAGCTGATTTAGGAGGAGGATTTTCACTGCAGTGAGAATCTAACAAAAGACACTGTTGAGTTACATTGTTGGAAATCCAGTTATTGAAGTGCTCTACCAACACTATCTTGACCTCTGTTCCTTAAAATAATCATCTTTATCATGTAAGTAGAATAACTAATAAAAAAATATATAAGAAAAATTATTAAAAAGAGAAAACAACGAGAGACAACAAAAAGATGTAGTAACTTAAAAGTGAATTTGTAAAAATGTATTTGTGATTAAAAAGTAAATAAGTCTGCAAGTAAATAAACCTTCAGGTACATCGTAGATAATTTCATAAACTGTTGAATTTAAAAACTTAAATTTTCCTCATCTTTTTCTCAAATGAAACTACACACCATATATTTATGCATACTGCTAATCACCAGTGACAATCAAGAAAACACTTAAACTCTGTTAAGTCATTCATGAAAATAAATCAAGAAAAATCAACAGGTAAATGCAAACAACATACCAGTGATGTCCAATACAATGCAATTATATTGTCATAGTTGATTTCAAAAAGTTAAACTTTCAGATATTCTATTTTCATTTTATATGAATCTATATACATTTTATTTTTTTGAGCTTTTTGTCATAATTATCAAAGTTAAAACGGTTGTATATTTGAAAGATATCAGTTTAGATGAAGTGAGTCCAGAATATACTGTATGACATGTTCACTTTATTAAATACCCAATTTTTAAAAAAGTAAAATATATATTAGAATAAAAAAACATTCTAATTTTTTGAGATGCGCTGGTATTTACTCCTTAAACTAACCACCAATAACTATGAATATCTAATTAACTATATTAAATGCTGTATGAAAATTAATCACCGAAGACCAGACTAGGAAAATGGAATAAAAACATTGTAACAACAGTGACTACAACATAATCAGTTAAGACAACAGTTAAATATTTGTACAATGACATTTTTTTTTAATCTTTTTGCCTCTATACACCACCACAGGGGATTTGAAATAAAACAATCATTATGTGATCAAAGTGCTGACTTTCACCTTTAATATATAAAGTTTGACAAAATAATGGCATTTACCCTGTGGAAATTACAGCCATTTTATACATAGCACTACCATTTTCAGGGGCTTTGAAGTATTTGGACAATTAAATGACTAGCAGTTGCATAGCCTGGTATAGTCTGTTCATGTGTTACTTCGATAAAGACAAATACAAATGAAGCAGATCAAAGGTCTGGAGTTGATTTCAGGTATTGAATTTGCATTTGGCACCTGTTTGATTGGCACTATCAATATGTAGTCCAAGGACATATCAATGCAAGTGAAGAATCATTAAGATAAAATTACAACATAAATCTATCAGGGAGATTGCAAAACCTTGGAGTGGCGAAATCAACAAACTGGTATATTCTTAAGTCGAAAGAATGCACTGGTGAGCTCAAAAACATCAAAGGGCCTGGAGGAACACAGAAGACATCTAAAGTGGATGACCCTAGAATTCTTTCCTTGGTGAAGAAAAACCCTTCACAACACATAGACAAGTCAAGAATAGTTTGGAGAAGCTAGATGTCTCATTGTCAAAGTTTGCAATCAAGAGACCACTTCATGAATGTAAATACAGAGCGTTCACAACAAGGTACAAACAACTGGTAACATCCGAGAACGGGAAGGCTAGATTAGACTTTCCCAGAAAACGTCTAAAAAAGCCTCCCAAGTTCTGGAACCTGATTCTTTGGACAAATGAAACAAAGATAAACTTGTATGAGAATGAGAAGAAAAGGAGCAGCTCATGATCCAAAGCATATCACGTCATGTGTTAAACATGGTGGACGCAGTGTTATGGCATGGACATGTATGGCTGCCAATAGAACAGGCTCACTGGTGTTGACTGATAATGTGACTACTGACTATACTCTCTGCTCACATTGAGCCAAATGCTACAAAACTGATGGATGCCGATTCACAGTGCAGATGGATAACGACCCTAAACATACTGCAACTTTTTGAAGGCAGCTTTACAGCCTCGGTTTCAGCTCTACTGAAGACAAAACTGAACTCAGAAAGACCCACAAACAAGCAGCAACTTGAGGAGGCTGGGGTGAAGGCCTAGAAAAAACTTTTCCAGGGAGGACACTCATGGGTTCCAGACTCCAGACAGTCATTGACCCTAAAGGATTTTCATCCAAGTTATAAAAACTATGGTTCTATGGTTATATTTACAATTGGGTTAGTCTGTCCAATAACCTTTGAGCTGCTGAAAATTGAGGTACTCTGTTGTAAAAATGGCTGTAATTCCTCGAAAATATGAACTGTCAATGTCCAGATACTTCTGGACCTATAGAAGCAAATATCCTTCCAACTTCATTGAAAATAATCTGCAGTATGGGGCAGAAAATAAACAAAAACATGTAGCTTATTTAGATATCTTTAATATGTAAATCAAATCAGGTGATTCCTCGTGAACCTCTTCGCTTTTGTCTCATTTTAATCAGCTAAGAGGACGGCTCTGCAAGTGTTGCTAGGAGACAAGAAAGGCTTGCATCAGCGTTGCCGCTCATTTTCCCCTCTCACCTCCGTTTACAGACGCGCCCTCCTCTGTCTCACATCCTTTCATCCTGTCTGTCCCCAGTCCCTCATCCCTCCCTCCCTGTCTGTCTGTGGTGAGGGTGGTCATGAGTGGGTGAGCAGCGACGAGAGAGGGAGGGAGGGAGGGAGGGAGGAGGACGCACGGTGATGTAATGCAGGAGAAGGGCATTGGCTGGGCTGAGCGGGGGGGGGGGGGGGGGGGGGGGTGGAGAGGAAGGGAGGAGGAGAGGGAGGTTAGGGGAGGTGAGGCGTCGCCTGAGAACCAGTAGCAGGTCGGAGGCTCGCGGCAAGAGATGACCGAGTCGTAATTGGAGCAGAAAGGAGAGGGAGGCGCCGACTGAGGGGCTGGATTATGAGAGGAGGATGCGAAGGAGGACGAAAGCAGAAGGAAGGGACAGACGGCGACAGGGAGGGAGAGCCTGGGAAAAAATATTGAAGCACTTCGGCCATTTGCACTGCTGCAGCTTCCCAGCCTGCCTGTTTGTTTGGCTTCAGCTGTCTGTCCGTCTAAGACCTGGTTTCTCTGGATCGAGCCTCTTTTTCTGATTAATCACCTGTCTGTTTGTGTGTGTGTGTGTGTGTTTTTCTTGGCGACTGCACTTTGTGTGTCTCTTCTCTTGCAAATATGATGAGACAGACTCCAGCCCCCCGGAAGGTACAGAACTCCGTATGATCATTCTTATCTTTTGGGATGTTGCTTGTTGTCACCGTCCGTTTGTTTTTGTTGACAGAGCTGCTGTAATGCTCATGCTTGGAAGTTTCAGTTATTCCCCATTTCCATTAGGTGGGATTTGCCCTTTTTTTGTTTTCTCTCGATATCCCCAGTGTGCAAGTTCACCTGCAGCTTCGTCATGCTCCTTTTGGATAATTTTTTGTTTATTTTTCCTTCAGTATGGATTTTTGCTAACTCACGCTGCCTTTTTTTGCAGAATTACTTCATGCCTTTGTATGTTTATGCGTGTGTATGTATGTGTGCAGTAGCTCGATTATTTCAGTGGAGTTCAGCTGTGTTTTTCTGTCTCTCCTCAATTTGGGCTGCACAAGTCAAGTCCAAAACGTTTAATGAGGTCAATGATTTTTGTCCATGAGGGGCGAATCAAGTGATTTCACTCTTGACTGCAGATGTAGCAGAGAGGCTGATGTGATTTCAGTACAGCCTCTACTGTTATTTACAGCACGACACTAAGAAAGCTGCCAGTTCTTATTCGGTGCAGCTGTTAGCCAGGGCTAATTTCTGCTGAATGGTCCAGCTCTAATCCAATAAAAAACAACAAGCCCAGGCTGAAACAGAGAGAGTCAGTGGGCGAAGGACAGGAGGAGGCAAAACAAAAAGTAGAAGAGAAAGAGATGTGTAGAGCTTCAAATTAAGGATATAAACGTAGGCACAGACCCAGGTTAAATTGTGCATAAATCCCCAAGAGGACAGTCTGTATGTATATTGATTGAAACTTTAGTGAGGATATTTATGGAAAAAATGTACTGTAATTTTTTAGGCTGAAGTCAGTGTCAAAGTAAAACAACATTTGTTCGGTCATGCCTCAATGTCTTCTAGTAGCTGTTAAAGCTATCTGCAGGTTTGAAATGTTAAAAGCAAAGTTCAGAAGTATCTATCTGGCACTTATCAGAAATGAAACAGTTAGTGAATTAAGTGATGCTAAATTTAACATAATTTCAAATCTTTGTACAGAGCATTCTGAAATATGCAATTTGTCTAAAATAAATAAATAAATAACAACATAAATAACACCAAATTACAGTAGTTGTTTCCAAGAAACTTAACAAAAAATTAGGATATGAAAGAGAATGAGAACAATTTACCAATATAATAAACAAAATAGAGATAGGGAACGTACAGTTCATTGAAAATTTATGCCAACCGAGAAGACTCAATTATTAGAGCTGCATTTATTTATTAATCATTCAGTTGATTATTGATTCTAATCATTTATCAAGTAATGAACCTGCCCAGCATGTGCAGATCCAAACTCCTCAAATTCCCCTGACTACAAACTGCTGGTTGATTTATAAAAGAAACAATTATTGAGAGAATAATCTGCACAGTGACTGTTATTTGCTGCTAGATGATTGTGAGTGTGTATGGACCATGATGTCAAATGTCAGCTCTAATATGATAGCCTCAAAACAGGGTCTAAATGGATTGTGAGGACCTCTTCTTCCAAAGTCAAGATCGACCTTTAATTCTTGCCACATTTCATTAGATTCAGCAACATAATAAACATGACAACTTTTGAATAGTGCTTGAATTCATGTTTGATTTCTAAATTAAAGCGAATAAACTACAGATTTTTCTGTGGATTTGTTGCCCATCACTACACTGAAGTTATTTTTGAATCTCACAGGAAGATCTAGGTTGTAAAAATGTTTTAGCTTGAGATCTTAAATATGAAAAACAAAAACAATCAAAACTAGAGATGCAAATTTTTGCTTTAGGAGAGTGTTTTAGCATTTTGACCTTCTCAACACGCTAGACGCTAATTTTGTGGGATTATCTAGGATGCTCTATGCCTTCCTTTGTAGTAAATGTCTCCTGTGGTCTGTTTTCTTCAAAAGAGTTCCATAAAATCAGTGATCGAAGTGTGGATATTCTCTCTATACTCACCCAGCTAGCTGTACACAATGTCTGAAACACGCAATGTAGCGGGACAACAAGCCAACTCAGACCTCAAATGATCTCTCTACTTGTCCTCTCAGAAACAATGCAGCCATTCAGGTTACAGCAGCCGTACCAGTCACAGCGCCCAGGTTTTTACTGGGTTTTTGCTCACATGGGTGGCAAGAGATGAGGCCCTGGACAACAGAAGGAAAACACTGAAGTAGAGATCCATTTGGTGGTTACATGATGTCAGATCAGTTGTGACATGTCTTAGCTGTGATTTCCAGTTTTATATAAACTTTGCCCTGAATCACTAACCCTGGCTGTTTGTTTCCTTCCATTCCTCTGCTTTATCTCCATTTCCTCTCCTCTTTCTCCTGTTGTCCTCCTCCCTCTGCTCCTCAGACCACTACCAGAAGGCCTAAGGTGAGCCCGGTCTTTAAAGTCTTCAGGGCTTCCCATTTCCATCATTTTCAATTATTTATGTGTGATTGTTGTTTAATGTCATTCATTTTGTGTGTGTGTGTGTGTGTGTGAGAGAGAGAGAGGGTATTGCCAAGACAATAGTGACAATACATCCCCACAAATGAAATCCATTTATCTTCATCAAGAATGACAATTTTAGTTTGTAACATTATTCTACTTAAATAGCAGTTTTTGATTTATACAGCCCAAATACTGAATAGTCCAGCGTTCATGTCTTCAACATTTGTTTTTCTCTCTTCTGTCAATTTTCTTTATTTATGCAGTAGCCGATATAGTTGTTTTTGCTTTTGTTCACTGTTGCATTTTGTTATTTAATTCCCAGCCATTAAGGTTTGTTAATAGCTTTGTTTACTTTCTTATTGGTTTCAGGCATTAATTAATTTTGAGTTTTTAATGTTGCACTTTTGTGTTTGAGCTTTAAGTAAACTATTGGGCCATCATGGAGGTCCATTGAATTGTTATATACAAAAAATCGAATAATAAAGTGTTTTATTACTTATCATTACATAGTCATCAGTTTTATGGTTTTATATTGTTATAAAGAGCGTAAATTGTTATGTATATCATTCCACCTGAGTTCAGGCAGGCAGAAACACGAATACATTTGCACAGAGATGATGACTAATACTGTTATAAATAAAGAAACAAACACAAACTAGCTTCTTAATTAAAATTTTCAGGATCCTTGTTTAGGATCATATCCAAAACAAGGTCAAAACTACTACATATACTATATGCAGATGTGCATGTAAGGAAACTCAGTGAGGGACCTCAATTATGACCACCATCCAACAGCATTTATACTCATTGGGGTCTTCTTGCTCTCGTTTAATCCGGATTACTTATCCTCTGTTTTCTCGTCATTTTCTCCCTTGGTTTCGCAGCAGCCTAGCCGTCCTGCAGGCACTGGCGGGAAGGGCGCTGCGTCCGGCTCAGCCTCAGCCTCTGCTGGGGAGATGAGCAGCAGCGAGCCTAGCACGCCGGCTCAGACCCCTCTGGCCGCTCCTGTCATTCCAACCCTCCACTCCCCAGGAAACCCTCCGACCCCCGTCCCCAGCAAGGTCAGTGACGTCTTCAGAAAAAAATCACCCTGCATTTTACACAGTAGCTGACACATCTGATGAGAAGAGGGAGAGTCTGCTTACCAATGAGTTACTATCCACCAGATACTGGGAAAATACTGCAAGTCTTAATTTTTTTTTAATGCTGTACTTTAATGCTGTAAATGAGAGATTTTGATGAGATAGTTATTTCTCAGTCAAAAGCAATGACAATAACAGTTGAAAATTAAGAATAATATTGATGGTTGGGAGACATCATTTAATTTTGTTGACACAGTGCACAATTGAAAACTACATCAAGGACATCTTTATTTAGAATTGCATAAACCAGAACAGCAGAAGTGTGAGTAAGAGTTAAATCAGATATGACATTTTCCTCTCCTCTAGATATAGTTTTTTTGGCACAGCTGTCAGATCCTACTGGTGTCATACAGGAGTCATCATAACTGAGCTGGATGCATTAACTGGTATCATGCGATACACAATGCAGCAACAACAACAAATTCAGGAATCCAGTCTAATAAAAGGAAAAGCGTCAGAATATTTTAACGTATTTATAAAGTAGTATCAGTCACTTACATAATTCATCGATTCATTTTCGAAATGTGTTATCCTCATCATCAAGTGGAGAAGGTGATGATGGTGAAGTGTATCCCATTCTGCCTGAGATATAATGCACGGTCTAACACCGGGCTTATTTAATGATTTGAATAATTTGTAATTTAAAATAAAACTGTACTATAGCTGCTATGATCGACTGATTGATTGCTTCTTTGATCACAAGAAAATAAGCTGGAGACTAAATTGATACTTGATTGTTTCATTTTTAAAGCAACATTTGCTGGTTCCAGCTTCTAAAATGTAAAGATTTGCTGGTTTTCTTTTTTCATTTATGATAGTAAATGACAAGTGTATTGGTTTTGGACTCTTTTTAGGACAAATAACTCTATTTATATGACAATTCTGGGAAGCATGATGGGCATTTTTTCACAATTTGTTGACATTTTAGACACTAAACAATCATGATAATATAGAAAATGAAGTTAGTGCATCTTCTCCATGTAAAGTTTAGCGTGGATACCGAAAACAAAACGAAAATAATTGGTAAAACAGCAAAAGGGATTGTAGCTAACATATGCCTCAGGAGTCCTTTAGATTCTAAAGCTGTAAAATATTTTAATCCCAGATTAATGCATTTAACAAGGTGTTAATGAAAGTCAGTCAGTACAGTGGCTTGTCTTCTGCATAAATATAAAAATTTATCGTCAAATACTAAAAACATACCCATGAAAAAGAAGCGGCCCCAGGATTGAGTTCTGAGAGACATCACACATAACTCCGTTTAAAAGCAAACACTACCTTTACTATATGAATCTTGCATCTTGTATCATCAGTGTGCAATAGTACATGGCTATCAAAGTCAAGTGTCATGCAGTGTTTAATTCTGAAGCGGACCTAATCAGTCTGATTAAAATTTTTGTCCCCTCCTCAGGAGGATGTCACTATGGCAGCACAGGTGCAGTGTGGCGTGGCGTGATTTTTTTTTTTTTTTTTTGGTTTGATATTGAAGTGTGTTATTCCTCTCATTCTTTTAACACAATACAAAAGTTGTGACTTTTAGTCTTTTAGTAATTTGTGTGTGAGGTGCCTGATTTATTGCAGGACTGAATTAAGATCTTCCGCTGTTACGTGGTGTGTTCAGTAGTGTGTGTTCACTGACAAGGCATTTGTGTATCTATACACTGACTTTCTCCTCTTTTCAAGTGGAGTTAATGCATGGCAAGTGAAATTAAAGCTTCCTAACACATAAGAAGATTAAAATGCTGTGACCTTAGAGTGAAAGCTTTATACCTGGTTTGCTTGCATTATTCACAGAGAAAAAGATCAGAAGAATCATGAAAGCGAACTTATTGAGTAATGAAAAGCAATACAGTTGTGTATCTGAAAGTGCTTTTACTTTTTCAAATTCAACATTTTGAAAATATATAAATGTCTTCCTGTTTCTTCCACATTTCTAGGAGGAGGAGGCACTGCGTGGCAAGGTGAAGGATCTGGAGGAGAAGCTGGAGACGCTTAAGATGAAGCGGACGGAGGACAAGGCCAAGCTAAAGGAGCTGGAGAAACACAAGATCCAGCTGGAGCAACTGCAGGAGTGGAAGACCAAGATGCAGGAGCAGCAGGCTGAGCTGCAGAGGCAACTCAAAGAGGCCAAAAGGGTAAGGAGAAACAGGCCAGGGGGCATTTGGGTTGATGGACCAGTAGAAGGTATAGATGTTGTTTAATGAAGGCATCAGTGTATGATTGGAAAAGTACATATCAGTCCAACCACAAAATTTTGGCAGAAGCAAGATGATTAAACAGTGACACTACATAGACCGAAGAATAGAAAAAAAAATAAGATCAATGGGTACATGCAGAAAATAAACATTATATGCAAAAGTAACACCAGCACCAAACAGTGTACTGTGGAGCATCTGATTCTTTGCTAGATTTATACTCTCGTCTGGGTGTGGAGACCTTATTTCAAGTAATCCAAGACAAATAGATTTGTGACGACGAAATGATCGGCTAAATGAGAATAGGCAATCACATCCATGCAGAAACTGCAGCAGGAAAAAAACATAATGCTGCCTTTAATTGAAGATTTACTGCTAAAAAAATATATATTTTATCAAGAGTAAAACGAACTATATTGACTCAAGTTTCATATGGTTGCGTAGGAAGTGAAAGAGGCCCTGGAGGCAAAGGAGCATTACATGGAGGAGATGTCGGACACAGCGGACGCGATCGAGATGGCCACACTGGATAAGGAGATGGCCGAGGAGAGGGCCGAGTCTCTGCAGCTGGAGGTCGACTCCCTCAAGGAGAGAGTGGACGAGCTCACCATGGACCTGGAGATCCTCAAGCATGAGATAGAGGAGAAAGGTACTGCCAAGATGGAGGCGTAACATCTATATCATTTTATTTTCACGTAAACGTTTAAGCCAGAGCAATGCCGCAGTGCAGTTTTATTATAGCACTTACAGCATGTATCCTTTTCTTAACATCCAAATGTTTCACTGAAAGTTTTTGTCTTTTATTTTTACCTGAGAAATTTAAGCGTTGTTCACCCACAGAAGAACTCATTTGTGTTTTGGGGATTTCTCACAGGTTCGGATGGGGCTGCCTCGAGCTATCATGTGAAACAGCTGGAAGAGCAGAATGGCAGATTGAAGGAAGCATTGGTCAGGTAGGCATGCCAACATTTCCCCTAAGCAGACTTTTAAATGCAACAAAGCCAGGAAAAGCTGCTTGCTTAATATAGATAAAAGTGAGAGAGAGAAGGGAAAGAAATGTATTCTTCTTGTCTGTCAGGATGCGCGACCTGTCGGCATCAGAGAAGCAGGAACATGTCAAGTTGCAGAAGCAAATGGAGAAGAAGGACGTGGAGCTTGACACTCTGAGGAGCCAGAAAGAAAAACTGCAGGAAGAGATGACAGTGGTAGAAAAGACCATCGACGAGTTGAAAGAACAGGTCAGTGTTTCATCGTGCTTAGCTGCTGCTGCTGCAGCTGTGCTGCCTGTCGACGGCCGATGGTTCAAATGCTGAAGAGGCAAACAGTACTTCCATTTCATAAAAGGACGCACTTGGTTTCAGGTGGATGCAGCCCTGGGGGCGGAGGAGATGGTGGAGACACTAACAGAGAGGAACCTGGACCTGGAGGAGAAAGTCAGGGAGCTTAGAGAGACGGTCACTGACCTGGTGAGTGGTTTTAAATAATAAAAAAATCAATAATAACAATCAGAAAAATTTGAGTAGCAATGAAAGCATTTTAGGAAATGACTGGTCCTGTTTTTTGGCTTTTGTTTCTTTCAGGAAGCTATAAATGAGATGAATGACGAGCTGCAGGAGAACGCCAGAGAGACGGAGCTGGAACTGAGGGAGATGTTGGATCTGGGCGGCGCGAGAGTCCGCGAGGCCGAAAAACGAGTTGAAGCAGCACAGGAGACTGTAGCTGATTACCAGCAGACCATCAAGAAATACCGCGAGCTAACAGCTCACCTGCAGGTCCAATTTTTAGTGAGCATATTCATATGTAGCACGTTGGCGTTCAGTTCTGTCTGATGATGCGTCCTCTTTGCAGGAGGTGAACAGAGAGCTGACCAGCCAGCAGGAAGCCTCAGCAGAGCTGCAGCAGCAGCCACCAGCAGAGATGTTTGATTTCAAGATTAAATTTGCAGAGACGAAAGCCTACGCCAAGGTCAGAGTCCAAAAAAACTGTTTGAATAATGCTGACTTCTCAGCAGTGTGCTAGCATTAAAAGTGATTTTGGCGCAGTGCCCTTTTTTTTTCACCTTCTTTTGGTTTTCTTTGGATTTAGAGGTTGTAAAATCATGACTTCTAAAGTTTGCTCTGGTTTAGCAGTAAGGGTCTAAGTGTGTTGTATGTGTGTGTGTTGCAAGGCCATTGAGATGGAGCTGAGGAAGATGGAGGTAGGTCAAGCCAACAGACACGTTTCTCTTCTCACCTCCTTCATGCCCGAGTCCTTCCTTCGTCACGGCGGGGACCACGACTGCATCCTGGTGCTGCTGCTCATCCCCAGACTCATCTGCAAGGTAAACCCTCGTTTAGCCACATCCTCCAGCAGATGAAGGATGACAGAATTCTGCGTGTCTTTGTGACGTTAAATTGTTTGCGTGTGCGCCTCTGCAGGCTGAGCTGATCAGCAAACAGGCTCAGGAGAAGTTTGACCTGAATGAAAACTCTGCGGAGCGAACGGGGCTGAGGGGAGCCATCGGGGAGCAGCTGAGCTTCGCTGGTGGTTTGGTCTACTCGCTGAGTCTACTCCAGGCCACACTACACAAATATGAGCAGTACGTTTCACCAAATGAAATCGAGAATATAAAAAGGGAGAGAGTCTGAAAGCACAGGGAGATGACCGACATGATCTCTTCTTAATTTACACTTTATCATTTTATCTAACTCTATTAACTCAATTCCACTTCCATTCAAACATACATGACATATACCTTTTTGTTTTACACAACCAAAAATGTATATTTTAGAATAATTCTAACAGCTGTTTCATACTTTTTTCAGGGTTATTGAAGAACAACATGGTTTTCTGGAACTGAATATTTCGCTTATCAGTACAACACACTGCAAATTAAGCATTACAAAAAGGGATTAGGAGTTTGAGCTAGCTGAAAGCTAAAATGATTTCTGCTTTGGAGGAGTACTTAAATATTAACTTGTCATATAGTCGGTATATTGAAGGTTGTAGGTGCACCTCAGGAAAATTTGCCAGAGACCAAATGATGAATGATAATTGAAAACAAAGACAGCGATTCAGATCCTCTCCGAATGTGTTTAATAACAATTTATCAACTGTTGAATACTCAGAAATTTAAGCCTTCAATCATTCTGGATTTTACACGTTGCCTTTATCACCTAGCCCAGCTGCATGTGGTGTGCAAGTGTGCTCACTAGGTGGGTTTCTAAAGGCCTATTTTTATGTGCTTTTTCATTTTCGCATTAAAAAATGTGAACGGAAACACAGAAAAATTTTAAAATATCCTTAAATATCACATAAAGATGTTTACCCGTGAATGCGAATAAGTGCAGTGGAAACCGATGAAGCAAATAAAGGATGACGTTTAGACATCACATCACCCAACTCACCCATTTTCCACTGCAGGAGAGACGGCCGAAGCAGCAGATGAAAAGGACATATTTGTAGTGGTAGTTGACTTTTTGTAGTATATCCAATGTCTATTGTGCTATTTTTGTGGCGCTTTCCTTACATCTTCCTCTACGTTTAGTTGGTGAGCCAATAAAAGAGTGTTACTAAGTTACACTTTCCACTTCCTCTGTGGTAAAGAGACTTTGCCACCTGCTGGCTACCTCAATGAACTAACTCCTAATAAGATAAGACAAGACTTAATGAATCCCTCAGTAGGGAAATTTACATGTCACAGTAGCTCCACAGATAGTAGTGAAAATAATAACAGTAAAAAAAAAAAAAAAAAAAAAAAAAAGAAAAAAAAAAAAATATACACAATTTGCCTAAATGGATTCAACAACTCCAATAATTTTAATACACACATGGTATGTAGAAATATGCTGCTCTATACTATGTAGAAGTATAGCGCAGCAAGAGCGTATACAAAAATAAGATAATATTACACAGTCAGTGGGATTGTTCAGGGTATAGAACATGAAAAATTCAAGAATCGGTTATACAGTGTTGATAGATGTACTGTATGCGAAAAATACCTGTATTATAGAATATGAATAATGTAATACACCCCAATATAGAATTAATATGGGTAGTGCAAAGTAGCTGTGATTATGAGGTGAATGGTTATAATTTCAGCAGTGCTACATGTATTTGATGTTCAAGTTAAACAGCCTGATTGCCGATGGAATGAAGGACCTGCCGCAACACTGACACACTCCTACACTTTGGATGTATGAGTCTGCTGCAGAAGGAGCTGCTTAAGGACCCCACAGTCTCATGCAGGGGGTGAGAGTTGTTGTCCATGATGGACGTCAGCTTGGCTAACATATTCCTCTCACTTACCCCATCTACAGAGTCCAGAGGGCAGTCCAGGACTGAGCTGGCTTGCCTCACTAGCTTTTTGAGTCTCTTCCTGTCCCTCTCAGTACTTTCAGCTCCCCAGCAGACCACTGCATAGAAAATAGCAGAAGCTACCACAGAGCCATAAAATGTCCTTAACAGTGTCCTGCACACACCAATGAACGTCAGTCTCCTCAGCCTGTGTAAGCTATTCTATAACACTCACTCAACCTCTCCTGTTTTTGGTGTCAGAGCTCTGGCTCAGTGCAGCGTAGATGTCTACAAGAAGATTGGTACTCTGTACCCAGAGATGAGCGTCCACGAGCGTTCTCTGGATTTCCTCATTGAGCTCCTGCACAAAGACGAGCTGGATGAGACGGTCAACGTAGAGCTGCTCACAAAGGCCATTAAATATTATCAGGTACACACTTAGAGCTTTGGATAATTATTTCAGTTAAATCTACACTTGCTTACATCGAGCTTGTACAAATGACACAAAATGTTGGCTATGGATTAGAAAGTTCCTGACTGATTGAAGTGACCTATAGATATCGTAAGTGGCAGCCATGATAAGAGCTGTCCTTTAGTATAGAAAAAACACTGAACAAACCTCCATGTAATGAAAGGAGATAATGCCATCCCTTAATTCCTTGCAGTTGTATTGTAAAATCTGGGTTTTCCAAAGTCCTAATAGTTCTTCAAATCTTTCTTTGGCCTTGTGAGGTCTTATATAAAGGTCTAAGAAAAGTGGTAAAGTAACTTATGTTTTAAGTTTTTTTTTTTTTTTTATTAATTCATGACTGTTGGGATGCAGCCACAGTTCTAATCGTCTCCCACTATTCCTTTTCATATACAAGTGGGAGGAAATACACTGCAGTGGTTCAGTGGATTTATGATCACTTTAATTGTAATGTCTTTTGATGTGTATAGAGGCAAAATGATAAAAACCGTGTCATTGTCCAAATACTTCTGGACCTAACTGTGTGAGTATAAAATGACATACTCAATAACATAACTGGGAAGACACAGTGTATAATTATGGTGATTCTGTTGTTATTTTGATTTTGTCTTAATTTCTTATCTTGTTTCCTTTTCATATAAAACTTAAACATTTCAGTAAAAACAATGTGAAAAAATGCGGCAGTACACCATTAAAGACTCGAAAGCAAAATGTTAAACAGTAAATATGGAAAAGGAATAAGGAAGGAAATATTTGATTATTTAAGTGCAAAGATACACACAGTGGATTTTTGGTTTACAAGAAAACACCACAGGGAAACTTAAGTACAAAAATTGCACTTGCAGGCTAAAAAGCTGCATATGGCTTTTATGATTTGAGTTTTCTGTTAAATAGTTAAATAATTTGTTCAGTGTACCATGTTGAACTTCATTTTCCTCAAGTCCCTTACGTTGCCACCGTTGGAAAGGTATTTTACCCAACCTGTATGTGAAATCACACTGATACAAAGATGTCTCCTTTCACAGCACCTGTACAGTATCCACCTTGCTGATCAGAACGAGGACTGCACCATGCAGCTGGTCGATCACATCAGAGTGAGTACCGGCATCGCCAACAGCCTTCAACAATATGGACACAGTAACAAAAGTAAAACCTCTCTTTGTTCATTTTTTTTTTATTATACATTATCATACGTTTTCTCTTCCTGGCACATCTTCCATTTCCTGCACTTCTCAGGACGTGTTCATGTAACATTTCTTAGTTTGGATGTGGAATTGAATCCTCTAGTGTGTTTAAAGGGTTATTAACATTGTGGCCGTATTTAGTCTTGTACATACAGGTTTATTCGCCAGTTGAACGTCATCTGTTGTCCTCTCCATGTGCAGTTTACCCAGAGTGCCTTGGACTGCATGGCGGTGGAGGTTGGTCGTTTGCGGGTGTTCCTGCACGCGGGTCAGGAGAAGGCTGACCTTGCCGTGCTGCTGAAGGACCTGGAGACGTCCTGCAGCGACATCCGACAGTTCTGCAAGAAGATTCGCCGCAGGATGCCCGGAACTGACGCGCCGGGCATCCCATCCGCTCTCAACTTTGGACAACAGGTAAACATGGCAACTAAACCTCTGAGCCTGAACATCGCTGCTGATTTTGGCAGCCTTTGAGGTCATATCAGAGCTTTAATTACTGTATCATTTCAATCTCAATTTATTTTATTTTTATTATGACTATCGCTCTATGTTCACCCATCATGTTGACATTTGACCCACAGGTGTCCGACACCCTCTTTGACTGTAGGAAACACCTGACGTGGGTGGTGGCGGTGCTGCAGGAGGTGGCCGCAGCTGGAGCTCAGATGATGTCACCCCTTGGAGAACAGGAGGGACTGTCAGCCGTCAAACTGGAGGATGTGGTGTTCAAGGCAGGAGAGCAGGTATAAACAAGAATACTCCAGTTTATGTGGACCAGATAACACAAAAAACAAGCAAACTCTGACCAACAAGGATTCATAAAACTCTCACCTTCTTTGAGCTGGGGGCTACACTGGATACATGTATTAAAAAGGCGATAATTATTATTATTATCATAAAGTAATGTTAAAATGACTTTATATTATAAAGATGGACAGCAAGAGATCTAAAACTAACCAAAGACAAAACAGAACATTACATCTGACTGGCTACTGACAAACTATATTTTTCAGATTTATGGATCCCAGGGAGCCAACCCCTACGAGTGTCTGCGACAGTCTTGTGGCGTTGTCATCGCAACTATGAACAAGATGGCCACTGCCATGCAGGAGGGAGAATATGACTCAGAGAAGCCTCAAAACAAGGTAAGGCGGTGTCAGGAACTGTAAGGTCTGGCCACCTGGCGCAGGTTTTGGTTGGGACAGCAGGACGTTTTAAGTTTTGACGCTGTCACCCATCAGAACCCTCCGCCTGTGGACGTGCGAGCAGCAGCTCTCCGAGCAGAAATCACAGATGCTGAAGGTCTCGGCATGAAGCTGGAGGACAGAGAGACGGTGATCAAAGAGCTGAAGAAGTCTCT
>KV751380.1:1500184-1512557 GCA_001698575.1 Mola mola | reverse complement strand
AAAAATGGCATTTAGAGATTTGGACTGAGCAGCATGAATCCATTTTATTTATTCTTTTTTGGTAGTTTTTCTTGTCTTTTCAGAATTCTGCAACACTGTTTTGCTGTGAAGCTTCAGAAATGTTTTGAGGACCATCTCCATCAAAATTAGGGTGATTCGATAATAAATGAATTTTCATTTTTAGGTGAAATCTGTGTTGGGTGAAAATTTTGTAAATTATGTTTAGTCAAGACATATATGACACCAACCTGTAAAGACATAAGTGCCCGTCCAGGGGACGCTGACTTAGTTCTCAGCTCCATGTCAGGTTCAGCGCTACGTTTAAAAGAGGGCTGTCTGTTTCTGTCTTCAAGTACTTGTCTCTGACTGAGCGGCTCCCTCCATGGTTTGACTCTGCTGTACGGTTCAAACCAGGCAGTGCTCGGCCTCCACACCGACACATCTTCCTCAGGCTGGTTCTCCTTCCTTGAATCTGACCTCAGCTCGTCAGCAGAGATGAACCAGGAAACAGCTGGAGGGGAAATCCAAACTAGCCAAATTAATAAAGGGTTTACAAAAATTACATGCAGAAATACAACATGTTGTAGTGCAACTTCTTTATTGTCTGATGTACCTTTAGAGGTGACCTCTAGTGGGATTCTCTTGCTCTCTCTCGGTTTTTGTAAGCCCTGACTTTTAAAGGGGCTCTTCCAGCCTCTTCTTCCTCTCGTTAAGATGGAGGAGGAACCAGACATCCTGGCCTCACCAGCTGACGGGAACGTGGTTCCAACATCTCTGGTGTGGCGACGAGTTCCATTAGAGACGACCTCCACATCACCTGAGGAAGTGACAGTGTAGAGATTCATTCTAATTTAACCATGTGTCATGTGTTTAATCCAACAGTCATTGTAATGTGTTGAGATTTGCTGTTGGACTAAACACGTCATGTTTAATTTTCATGTTAAAATGTCATTGTTGATTAACCTTCCCCACTGTCAACTGCCTCATTCATACATCTTAACAAATAACTCTAGAATATCAATAAACATTGAATTTTACTAATAAAATGACTAATGTACTGCTTTGTTCAGGAGCGATGACATAATTGATCAAATTTTAAGAGGTAAAATCGAAATAATAACTAACTGTTACAAAGTTAATGTAACAAATGAAGAGCTACACCTTAACTGACACATTACTCGGTTTAATATAATATTTTCAGCTGAAGACTATAGTTTAAAAATTTGGGGCTTTGATTGGATACAACACGTATTCACATCAGCAGAGAGTATTTTGCATCTTCATCGCATCAACGGACCAGGAAAACAAATCACCTAATGAGAATTACAGGTGTCACAGATCATCAAAACTGAACTTACAACCTATGAACAGAATAAAGATGATTTGCACCTTAAATCTCACTGGTTTAAGGTGGTTTTTGGAGACAAAGCAATGCATGGAAGATGATTCTGTTAGTATCTCAGGAATATGCTCTTAACAGCATTTGTATTTTTTGTTTTTTCAAATACTCCAAAATTTCAAAGTTAGAACACTTTGATATCTTATATTCAGAGCTATATGATATTAATATTATATATTTTCAAAAGTTTACGTTGATACTATTTTTCATTGCCTGAGGACAGACACTTGTCAGTGATTTATTATATCAGCAGATCAGGAAATATGTAGCATTGTATTGGAGAAATCTGTCACAAAAAAAATTACAAAAACTTGGGAAATGCACCAAATTTCTTCAGCAAAAACTGAGCAGTCTGCATGCCTTTGGTTAATCGTTTAACAGTCCTCCTGGCCGCCCGTCTCCTGGAGGGGTCCTGGTGTGATGGGAGGGGATCAGTGCTGGTGGGTGATGCAGAATCAGCAGCAACCTGAAGACCAATGATGACTTTCAAAAATTAGAGCTGTTCATTAATTAACTCAAACTTTGATGTATCTGTGTGCTCCGACTTTGAAATAATAAAAGCACATGTAGTAAGTCAGTGATGGCTGAATTCCTTTTACAATCTGGTACTCTGCATGCTGACTCACTATCACAGTTGACTGGGATATTTGAACAAACTGGAGTCACTGGTAATGTTATCAGTAACACCTGTACTGTTTGTCGATTTATGGTAGAGACATAAATTTAAGTTCCTCTTTGGTGAGGGTCAAAACTGGCACATTTTGGACTGTGTAAAAACAACGTTGATCTTACTAGTTGATTTTCATGAATGATAATTTTTGTTTTTAAATTTTGAGTGAAAAGATAGTACTATGATTGTATCCGTCATAGTGAGGAATTTGATCATGTTTATACAGTAAATGAATAGCTGGACCCTTCGCGAGTCTTTTTTTTTTTATCTCTTCCTTTCCTTCCTAACTTCTCTGCAGGGCCATGACTCGCTTCTGATGCGTTATCACCCCTCATGTTTTGAATCTGACGGAACACACGCTCTAGACTCTCCAACAGCAATACCTCTCTGTCTCTGGTAGGTCCCGACTCCTCCAGCCTCAGCTCAGCACTGAACCTCTCCCACAGCTGGTTCAGAGTGTGGCTGCTCTGCTGGGCAGCGGGCTGAAGGTGGCCGGACTTATTCCAGTCCTGGTCTTGGTCTTGCTCCCCTCTTGCCTGAGTGACAGACCTCCTGTCCAGATGATGACTCGCCGTTTCCATATTAACCACCTGAAATCTCTCACGGCTGAACTCTGGCTGATCATAAGTGGAAAACTGCACTGGGATCTGGGTCTCCTGGTCTCTTTTGGAGGCTTCCTGGTTGCTCCATAAAGGCCCTCTAGTGAAGGCAGCTGACCCCTGAGAGGGCGGCTCTGGAGCTATGCTCACATTCGCTTGTGCTGATACAGAGGCCCCTGTGTGGAGACAGAGATCATACAGATGTCTTCTAAACAATATCTTCAACAATATCTTGCACAGAAACAAAAAAACAAAGCAGAATTGTGTAAACATCGAGGGAAACACAATTGAATAAAAACAAAGAAAATTAAGTCAGTCAGTCATCTTTTAACTTTGTTGAGATTAGCTTCTGGACTAACCACAGCACATTCATGTTAAAATGTCACTGTGGATTAACTTTGCCAACTGTCAATTGCCTCATTCTAACATCTTAGCAATAATATCAATAAGCCTTGATTTTTGCTGGTAAATAGAAGTAAAATCTAAATAAAGCTAACAGTAATGTTAGCATGTGGCAAATTAAGAGCTATACATTAACCTTTACATTATTGGCTTGAATGTAGTACTTCAACTGAGGACTGTGTCGGGGCTTTGGATACAACACGTAATCACAAAAGCAAAGATTTGCATTGTGGGTAAATTAATGATAATGCCAGGCCAGGAAAACAAGTCACCTATAAAGAATTACCGGTGACGCGTATTCAGGCCAAAACAAAATAATATTTCAGTTTACCTGGGAAGTCTGTTATCAAGAAAAAAAAGAAAAAAAAAGAAAAGAAAATCCAAAACCTGAGAAATGTACCATATTCTTTCAGCAAATACTGACCAGCCTGGACGCTTTTGCCGAGCTGTTTAACAGCCCTCTTTGATGCCAGAGTCTTTGAGGGGCCCTGGTGTGATGGGGGGGTGTAAGTGCTGGTGGGTGATGCAGAATCAGCAGTAACCTGAAGAAACAATGATGACATCCAAAAAATAGAGCTGCTCATTAATTAACCAAAACCTTAATGTATTTGTGTGCTTCTGAAATAATAAAACACGTAATCAATCAGGGATGCCTGAATTCCTTTTAGCTTGTGGTACTCTGCGTGTCCACTCACTATCATAGATTCCTGAGACATTTGAACAAACTAGAGCCACTGTTAATTTTATCACATAAAAATTTAGCAGATCAAAACTGGCTAATTGGGATTGTTTTAAAACATTGAATTATATTCAATATTTTCAAGTTTCGATAAATTAATTTTCATGTATTTATACATTTTTAAACTAAAGGCCAATAGGACTTCTTCCAAGGAGGATCATCTTTAACTTCAAAAACCTCTTTTCAAACATAATTTAACTAGATGCAAAAAAACTGACAGATCAGATAACAGTATGGTTTTTGAGCCATGGATCACATGGTTTGGTGAGTGACTCATATGGGTCATGGATCAGATGTGTCCCATTGCACACCAAAATATAACCATCTTTTACAAATGTAAATAAATGATTTTTTTAGGTGAATAAAGTGCAGATACACTTACTGTGGATTCATCAGTTGTCTCTGATGGTGTGATGATATGCGGCGGCTCTCTGCTTCCACCTCTCCTCTGTTCCCTCCCCTCTTTCTGCTTGTTGATGGTGCTGTACAGCTTCCTGAGGGTGCTGTTTGTTTTCAGGTGCTGGACTCTGTGGGCACCGTAGACTTGGACCAGGCGAGCCGTGTCCACGGTGGAAATGGAGCCAGACAGGGTAGAAAGGGTCTCAGACTCATCTCTGTCTGCTGGATAGAGGCGCTGACTCTGAAAGGCACCGTGGGAGCAGCTGGATATGAAGGACTTTGTGCCATGAATCAGACGGGACAGGCGCTCTAGTCGCTCCACCAGCGATGTCTCTCCGCCTATGGTTGGTCGAGACTCCTGCAGAGTGCTGCTGCTCGGCTGGGCAGTGGGCTGAGGGTGGTCAGACCCCATCCTGACCTGTCGCTCCCCTCTTGTCTGAGGGACAGAGGTCCTGTCCAGATGATTCCTCACTATGTCCACATCAGCTGGCTGAAATCTCTCACGCCTGGGCTCTGGCTGACCATAACTGAGGAACTGCTCTGGGCTGGCCCCCCGGTCTATTTCGGAGACTTTCTGGTTGCTCGATAAAAGTGCTCTGGTGATGGCAGCCGACACCTGACAGGACGGCTCTGGAGCTCTGCTCACATTAGTTTGTGAGGGTCTGTTTGCTGATACAGAGGCACATGGGATGAGAAAGATCAATTATAGGAAAAAGAATTCTTATAAAAAAATATATTGATGACATATTGCATATAAAGATTCACTCAACTTACAATGCCATGCTATTGATAATGCGGTTTTCAATTTAAAAAAAAAAAAAGAGAGAGAGAGATTTAAGGCAAACTATAAATGATAAGGTGTCCGTCATTTTTCAGACAAAGGGGACAAAATGCTGTCATTTTTCTTAAGAATATTAAAAAATCCCTTTTCAATTGTGAGATAGGAAGGTCATAAATGTCAAAAACTGCAAAACAATAAGAAATAAAAACATCTTCTGACTCAACACTGGGGTTTGTGACTTGCGGGAATCAAGCATAAGACTCAGATGGAAGCAACTCCACTGCCCCTCCCCCATCTGTTTCTGCCCTATAGCTCCGCCCCACTCATTTAGACAGTCTTCTGACATGAGGGCAACGGCTTCCTGGCCCTACATAGTTGAAATGTCTCCCTTTCTGCCTTCCACTTAAAGTAAAATATATGGTTTCAGTGCCATCTGCTGTTTAAAACATGTATCATAACTCCTTTTATATCTCAACCAGCTTTAAGAGTCACATATCGATCGATAATCGATTTTCAACCAGATTGCAGTGCATCCTTACATCCCTAATATCGATGATTCGCTGCCTCATGTACACACAAACAGAAAAACAAAGCAAAGCTATGTAAACATTAAAGCTTGAAAAATTTAAGAGGTTGCTTCACAGACACTTTTTCCACTTTTTTTAAATTGTTCAAATACATCAAAGTTCTATCATCAAATACGCTCTCCTGAATATAATGCCAAAGAAGAAAACACTTTAGCAGTTTTTAAAATGAATCATCTCAACAATATTTCTTAAATTTTTCCAATATGCTTCTCAGCGTAGTTGCACTTTTCACTTCATTACATTTCATTAAAAAAAGTTTCTGTTGTATTGATTTCATTTCGCAGAAAGATACATGATCAAATTAAGCAATAGCTGCTGGCATGTCATGGATAGATGATGCTTGTTTCCCACGGTGACAGTGAGTACGCACGATGTGTGTATGGTCAGCTCACCACCGTGTTCGGGGTTGTGCATTTTGAGGGAGGCTGTTTTTAACCTCTTGCTGTAGATTCCCTCTGTGTGTCTGATGGTGACTCCACGGTCCAGCCCCAGGGCTCCGTGTCCAAGGACATCGCTGCTGAACTGTGGGGGCACAGCGTCGTCTGAACCTGGAAAGGATACTGTATATAAATAAAAGTCTCTTTAACTATGCCGATGAACGCAAGATAACGGATGAAAGTCCGCTGATGGAAAAATTACCAATACAGAACATCTTTAAAGATACTGAGTCCACAATCCCCTCTCCCTCGGTGTCTAATGGGGCCCCCAGCTCTGCCTTTGTCCCACTCAGCCCCTGAACAGGAATTATTTATGCACTGCCTGGTATAGGTTACAATACACCAGCTGCTACCCACATAGGCTCAGGGGAAAAGAGAGCAGAGCCCCTCATTTACCACAAATATACAACCGACAATTCAACTCTAAGATGAATTCAAACATTTTTAATTTGGTTAATTTTTCAGTTTTAATTAATCAGTTCAGTCAGCTGCAATAAACATTAGAAAAGACCAGTTTTACACAAGGTTTGGAAGGGAAAAAACACATGCAAAAATCACATAACTCTTTTAATCCTTGTTTAAGAAGAATTATTAAGATCTTACTCTGTTGTTGCCACAAATCTTTTAAGATGAAACATCTTATTAAGAAAAAAAGAGGACTTTAAACAGATTTTAATTTTACTTTCTGTGTCTGAAACATCTGAATAAGGTGGCTGTACTCCATTTGGTTGTGTCGGCATGGAGCACACATAAGCTGGTATGACAATGAATCTCTAACAGTTCATTATCAAATATCAGATGTTGTTGTGATAAACCTTAAATTCATTAGAGTCTGTCAACATTGCTGTTGGCACATGCAGCGTTTTGGTTATTTGCCTCACAGAGCTTTCTGATTCAATTCAGCACGTTACTTTGTTTAGGGTGTTTGATTATTAACTGAAAAGATTTAATGCTTTATGACGATATTATCATTGATGTCTTTTGTTCTCTATGTAAAATCTACAGTATTACTCACTCCCCTACCAAGTTAGAGTCACTTTCATTGTTTCAAACTGTATATCACAACATTAGTCTTGTGTTTTACTTGGAAGACAAAGTGCTGTGCACTTTGTAGTTCAGATGGCCACCTAGATTTTATTAATAAAGAATTTGTAAAACATTATTGACGTCTCTAAATGTACCATATAGGCCAGAGCTTATCAAAGTCTGGATCACTGACATTTTGGCAACGTTAATTGATGGAAAAGGAGTGTTGTGTTGTTGCTGCTGGGGAATTTGCTGTCAGTTCCCATGTTAAAAATTCTCAAGTAAGCCCCTTGAGATTCTATGACTATTGCAAATGTAACATTAGTTGTAAGAATATGTCAGAAATAACAACAACAGAGTCAGTCCACAAAACTCAAACATGGGCATACTTTATGTTGACGAGTAGATCTTGCAAGGCTCTGGGCTGCAGTGCCAGTTTGTACCTAAAGTCATTTAATTTAAAGCTCTACTGAGCACCTCTGGTGTGTTTTACTGTAATTGTTATGTCTGTTTCTCTCTGTGTTGGGATTTTACACAGTCAAGAGGGACCTCGTGATACATTTATGTTTGCCTCATACACCCAGAAATCTTCTAACAAATAGCCACGGAGGTTGTTCAAAATCAGAAAGTTAACTCTTTTGTCCTTTAACTGCAGCACATTAAAAATGTTATAAAAAAAACTATCACATTAAACTGATGGAATTTCCTGCATGAAACACTGAAGACCGCTTCCATAAAGTCAGAGAAATACAGTATGCAATCAAACTTCAGTTATGCAATCCTCTGTCAGCTGAATAATTAATCTGTATGTCAGTGGAGAACATTACACCAGTAGCTTACTCAAAATTATATATAATATAGTAATATAACAAATAATAGTAATAATAATAATAATAAAGTAATATAAGCCAATCTCACGGTCACTGTGAACAGTTGCTTTGTGCTTTTTAGAAGTTTACAGCCTGCTGATTTGTTGTTGCAGTATTTAAATGACATAGCTAATAAAAATGTGATCTGACAAAATCTGTCTTGACTGATTCAAATCACTTACATTTAGGGATTGGCTCTTTAAACTTTAATCATATGGAAATCCAAGGTAGTCTGTGACCTTAGTAGCTCATTAACTATAACTAGAAGTGGACATACCAGGGTGGGTGCTCTCCATGGTGGTGTCAGACTGGTTAGAAGAGAGGTCAGCTTCTCTTTGTGGGACGTAGAAGAGCTCCTCACTGCCGTGGGGTTTGTAAGGCAACAGAATGGGCACTGCTGTAAGAGAAAAAGTGAGAAATAATAAAATAAAATAGAGAATAAAGCCACTTTTGTTTCATATGATCTCATTTACGCTAAAACCAAAGTATCAGCATTTTTGTTGTTAATACCATCAGCTCTTGTTATTAAATCATTGTCCACACTTTCACAGCCTCAGCTCACATTTTGTGTTTTAGCCATCTTCCCAAATGGGTCAAAAGTTATGAACAACAAAATAACTTCATCCTCATGGCAGGAACTCAACAGCATATTGAGGGGTTGCTCTTTCTTATTGACCTAAATTGTACTGTGAGTAGTATATTTCATCACAAACTTACCTGGTGATTCGGTGGCTAGGAGTTTTGGGGACACAGCAGCTCTTTGAGGTGGTGTACAGAACTGTGATGTCACAGTGGTTTTGAACAGGCTGGAAGTGTCAGCTCTTTCAGGCACCTGCCTTCTTTTTAGCTCTCTGCTTTTGGTCCACTCTGGTGGACTGGACAACCCGACACCTTCATCCGGACTGCTGGTAGTGGAAGAGGAGTGTGTGAGGGGGATAAATTCTTTAGGTGGCAGCCCTGTAGCAGTATCCTTATGACTGGAGTTAACAAGCGTGGCTGGGCTATGATCAGTGGCTTTGGGAGACAGTGTGAGGTGGACATGTGATACGTGGCCTGATCTGTCTAGTGGATCAGGAGTGGCTGAAGCTGTGGCCTGTTCAGCTTCATCCTGGACCAATAACTCACCATCTTGCCTAAAAGACTGTGTGATGTTGTCCTGTTGTCTACCTAACCCTAGGGAGGGTAGGGGATGTTCTTCAAGTTGCCCGCCTATAGCATCTTGCCTCATCTGACCCGCTAGTGCTGACCTAGAGGTACTGGTGTAGGGACTACTGCTTGGCTCAAACACTGATGCTGTCTCCATCAGTGCCTTGTCTTCCTCATCTGTGGTATGCAGAAGCTGTTCCACTGTCAGGGGGAGGAGCTCTGATGTTGGGCTGAGAGGAGGTGATGCGGAGGGAGAAGTGGGTGTGGAGCGCCTGCAGGTTGCGATGGTGATAGATGTAAGGGCATGTGGGTTTGTCCTAGGGAGGGTTACCCGTTCCTTGGCGGCGATCTCATGTATCTGAGCCTCTAAATCTGGGCAAGGACGGTTCTGAAGTGTCAACCTAGAGATGGACAGATCAGTGCTGTGGCCCTGGAGCGCATGGGACACCTGGTTGTTATTCACTCCGACTGCGTTGAATGTTTCCACCTGCTGAGCTGATTCCTGGACTATGACGCTTGATGATGCGCTGTTCACTGTATCAGTGCTTCCATGACTCTGAGAGAAACGATAACAACAAATGAATCCAGTGAATTCATCTAGCATAAAGATTTAAAGACAAGCTTTTGTGCACAGCAACACTGCAGCAGTAACACAATTTAACTGGAAATTAAACTTAAATTTAACTGTTACTGACACACCATGCCTAAAACACTCCAGTCACTGTCCAGAGTTTGGATGAAAACATCAAAATGACAACAAAAAATAATACTGTTTTTAGTATTTACATGATTTTTTTTTTTTTAAATTGATGCTTATGACAGGACAAAATGACACACAATGGATGTTATGGTAGTTCTTTTACACTAACAGCACCAATGACATCATATTGAACAAAGTATTGACATCTCTGTAAAGGATGACAAAATTAAAATTTTAACTGCTAATGTTTGCGCAGCAATAATATCCATATGTCAGTGGTTTACCATTATAGGGTTTCTCAACAGCAGTTCTTTCTTGATTTCTTCAATCCGCCTTCTATCTTCTTTGTCCAACTCTAGAGGCCCACAATTCTCTCCTGATATCTTAAGCTTAGTTAACTCTGCAACACACAAATATTTATGCTTTGATGCAGGTGAAGGTATATTTGTACAAATGATTCAACTGATGGATAGTTCCTCTAATCCATGGAGGAACTAAAAAGTATTTGGAGGGCGCAGACCTCTGCCTCCTACAACATTCTGTGGAATTACAAGTAAGGCAAAGAATCCTTTCACAATCACCACCAAAATCTAATTAATTGTTCCTTAGGCCATTTATCATCTCTGCTGAAAATTTAATCAGAATCCATCCAGATCTTTGAGTTATCTGGTTAGAAACAAATTTGAATAACAAAAGCCTGCAAAAAACATATACTAGAAAGCACTCAGAGAGCACAGACCCCTGCCAAGTCTGAATATTTGGTGAAATTACATGCAAATGTTGAAATCAGTGTTATTCCACAATGGCAAAGAATCCTGTAAAAAAAATTGAATCAATCGTTCTTGAGGCCATTTTCCACCTCTCCTGAAAATATCGTCAAAATGTTTTTGTCATAGAAGAAAGGTCACAGCAGCACCATAGATGAAGAAAATTAAAACAAATCTATCCCCTATCTAGTGTAAATCCTTTAGAAAATAAAAAGGTTCCTGGATCCAGATGGTGATCCGGATCACCACCAAATTCTAACCAGTTATTACTTACGCCATTTTCCACCTCTCCTGAAAGTTTCATGGAAATTCCTCTATAAATGTTTTAGTTACCCTGTTCACAATCATATAAATAAACTCAGGCAAAAACATAACATATACTAGAAAGCACTCAGAGGGCACATACCTCCACCAAGGCTGTACATTCTGTGGAATTACAAGAAAAAAAAAAATCCCACAATGGTAAAGAATCCTTCAAAAGGTTCTCAATCCAGAGGGTGATCCAAATCCCCACCAAAATCTAATCAATTGTTCTTTAGGCCATTTCCCATCTCTCCTGAAAGAATCATAATTTTTTTTTGTCTTTAATGTCTTTTATGTAGCATAAAAGACATTCAAACCAACAAAGAGCAGTCACAGCAGTGTGAAAGATCAGATCAGGGGAATAAAGGAAGTATATAGTTTGAAAAAAATCCTTACAAAAACAATCCTGGATCCAGGCTGTGATCAAGACGTAATCAATTGTTCCATTTCCGACATTTATTGAAAAATTTCATCAACATGCTTGCAAAACCTTTTGAGTTATCCTGTTCACAAAATAATAAAAACATAAATGCTAGCAAAAACACCACCCTTACAGAAGTTAATAAAGACCAAAAGAATGCACATCTGTTGAATTGTGTTGTGTGTGAGGACTGAGATGGACTCACTGTTCCTATACATGTGTTGGGGAAACCATAATGGTGTGGAAAAACAATGAACAAAAAACAAAAAAAATGTATTGATGCCGCTGTGAGATGTTAGACATTAACATTTAGTAGTTTTTTTAATCTCTTTTTTCTGAAATTGGAGTGATTACATGAAAATGTAATCACTTGTGATTAGGGTGTCAACATTAAACATGATTTTCTTACCTCTGGCTTTGCTCTCCTCATGGTCAGTGATGCTGGGTGTGCTGGACATCATGGTGGCTGGAGATTCTTTCTGCAGTAATTTGGCCACCCTAACTGCCAGCGAGCTCTCACTGCTCCCATCACTCGTCAATCCCTGATATGTGTCCTCGAGGAGAGACGACGAGGAGCTACTTTGCAGAGGACCTTCCACGGCAGTCTGTTTGTCCTCCTCTGTGACACCAGCCAAGACTGACTTATCAGCCAAGGTTGGCATGTAGACTACTGGCTGTGGTGGGCCTGTGTTATCAGGGGGTGCAGCACTGCAGCCCTCAGGCTCTGTCCGCCGAGCTGATTGAGAGAAGACAAAGGATGACCCAACAGTGCTATCTTGTGTTCTTATGTATGAAACTGTAGCAGAGAATAAAGGTTTTGTGGATGGATTGTTTGGTTGCCCAGATGTTGTCATATTCTCTTGTCCAACAGAGCTTTCTCTTAGTTTCTCGGAGGTCAACATGGAATGTGATGAAGACGTGGCCCACACTTGGGAGGGCTGAGTTCCTGGAGCTTCAGGAGCAGAGGAGGAGGAGAATAAAACGTCCTGGAGATTCTCCTTTTTCTTCCTTAGTGAGGACAATATGTCCATGTCAGAGTTAAGAGGGGGTTCTTCAGGGGAGGCTGAGGAAGCCACAGAAGACCCAGCAGATATGTTCTCCGTCTGCGTGAGGAGTTTACGGATCTCC
>KV751380.1:1486029-1500050 GCA_001698575.1 Mola mola | reverse complement strand
GCAAGTGTGACTCCAAGTCCTTTGCGTCGGTGCCCAAAGACAGGTCAGAGTAAAACTTGTCTCCTGGCTGGATGGTATTCTGACTGCTGGTTAAGCTGCTGTCCCTCTGCTGTTGCAGGGTGGGCTGTAGGGTGAAGAGATAGGAGTCTTCATCGGGCTGGGAGGAGGATGCCAGTCTGCGCTCACTCTGGTTATCTTCTGTATCTGATGGAGGTGAAACCTGCCAGATCTGCTTTTGGATAGATGCAGCTGGACCAAGGCCGTCAAGGCTGAATGGAATGGATATACTGGAGTCCACTGATGGAATGCTGGACCTGGAAAACTCTCCTTTAAGGGGACTGCCTCCTTAAAATAAATTACAAGAGTAAACTGTAAACAATACAAAATGCTACAATTGATAGTTGTTTTTTGGGGCTGATGCCAATAATAGTGAGTTAAATAATCATTCCAAATCCAAAGCATGATTTTCGACATGACAGTCTGAAACAAAAAGATTTTCATACCGCAGCATATCAAACAATTATACATATATATGATAAGCTGGTAAGCTGATCAGTCTCCATATAACGTTTTGATGAAATGTAAAAATACAAAAATAATTTTAAAGACAGCTTTAAACGAAAAAGGCTACCTGATTTTACGTAGTGGCCAAAATAAAAAACAACATTTCTATTTTTTGCTTAGACTCTTCTTCCAAATGGCAACTTTTCTGTAAAGTTGGAGTACAATTCACTATAACGCTTGGTAAGTAGTGCAGGATGAACTACAGGTAATGGCAACTCCTCTAGATCTTTGATTCTCGTTTCATCAGGCCCAGGTGGTCGGTTAGGAAAAGGTGATGGAAGAATCCACTATCTATTATATATTTGGTTAAGAAGGTCAGCTTACCTTCAGAGGGCTGAGTGCTCTTAGTCGGGGTTCCAGTGGATCCTTTAATTGTACAGAGATCAGTGGGAGAGAATTCAGGTTCTCTGATTGGCCCTCTGGGTACAAATGGAGTTAAAATTGTCGAGGGAGACTGGTTAATACCCAGGTTATGGAGATACAACTGCAAGACAAACAACAGTGGAACATGTCAGAATTAGGAAAACAAGTATACATGTGCATACCAAAAAAATCTATGACTAAATATCTGACTTCAGTGTCTGCTGAAACTAAACCTGCAATAATTCATATTAAATTTTCCAGTCATAAAGGTGTTAAAAAATATATTTTCAATGAATTTCAAAGCTCATCTATAGACAGATTTCAGTTTTTTAAATACCGGAATTCGTTCTTCAATGTTGAGCTCTCGAGGCCTGGGCTGAGGGGTTGGTGTGGATAGTTTTGAAGTCCAGTAGGGGGCGTAGTTATCCACCTCTAGGCTGATAACAGAAGATGCTCCAGTTTCTAATTTAGTTCCACTGTTGTGACTGTCTTGAGAACTTGACAGCGTCAAGTCTTGGTCAGGTGATGGGTCTCTGAACTGACCAAGGCTCACGAGAGGCGAAGGTTGAGCTCTGGCTCTCGGCCGATGATGGACATTGTCAGAAGTCTTCTCGTTTTCTGTACATCTCTCTGCATGCTGATCCTTCTTGATTGACTTGTCAACTGTGCTGCGAGGCGAATGCGACTGTGACCTGCCTAAGAGTGAGGCAGAGGGAGTTGTAGCACACCCTGTGTTATCCTTGTCACCAGGGGCATTACCCACAGCGTCCCCTCTTCTAAAAGAGGAGCCACAAGGAACCATAACAGAGCTCTGTGAGACAATCTGGTTGGCAGCAACTGAAGCAGGAGGTGGTTGTAAACTCCTCGTCTGCTGACTCAGGATGCGATTCAGGGTGTCAGACACGGCATCGTAATCTTTTCTATGAGAACTGCCAGGAAATCCCTGCAGTGCCGAGCTATCAAATAGTGATGTCTTGCCTGAAGTCTGGTTTTCCCTCCAAGCATCTACTTTCTGTACATAGCTGAGACTTGGGAGAGACTGGACTTTTGCAGAGGCAGCTTCCACTTGATTGGATGCATGTGTGCCATAAACATCAGCTGGCTGTGGAGAAATCCCCATGTCTGACCGAGAGGAGTTCTCTTGATACGAGTCTATGGCAGAGAGTTGCCCTAATTTAGCCTTGACACTGGATTTGGGTGGATCCTTAAAAACACCTGGGGTGGACTGAGACTGTGGAAGAAAACCCAGGTAGGACCCATCAATCCCTGTTTGGTTTCCTGACGACCAGATGTCTTGTTCAGCACCTGCTGAAATAGCGACCGTCCACGAACCTCCAGGTTGATTTGTCCTGGTGACACTTGGCTTTCCTTCAGACGTCTCTGTGGGATGCGCTATGAGAGACTGACCATGTGGTGCTGGACTTTTCTGTTGCTTTTCAGATTCGGCGTCACAGCTGCACCTCTCTGCCTCAGTCAGTAGCTCTCTGTGTAACCTTTCACTGCTGTTATCAGGCTGAGTGCTTCGGGGTCCCATGGTGATGTTAGAGACCTCAGATGACAATGTTTGTGATTGGTCAAGGAACAAATCTCTGCTGGTGTTTGTCTGCTGCTGGGGAAGAGATGCTTCCCCGGAAGGACCTTCTCCTCTAACGCTGCTTTGTACCACATCTGGTTTGCGAACTTGATTGCTTTTGGATTCTTCAGACAAAGATGGAGCAATCTTTACAGAGGTCTCAGAGGCAGAGGAAACAACACTACTACTGCCACTTGCCATGCCAATATCCTTCTGAAGGAGCTCCAGAAGGTGCCGCACAGGAATTTCCTTATTCAGAAAGAAAGCCTCATCCTCTGCAGTCTCTCCTACTGGCTGGTCTTTAGGGTCAGTTACGGGGTCCAAGTCCTTCTCTTTGCCACCTGTATCATCTCTGGAAGGTACCCCCTTTCTGTCAGTGGTGGCAGTAAGCGGGGAATGAATGGTTTCCTCTTGTTTGCCTTCTTCCGCTGATGACAAGCTGTGCTGGGACAGGGAACAGCAGCTGTTTTGTCCGTCTTCAGCCCGGATTGTTTCTTGTGTCAGTGGATGCTGGGACAGAGAGCCACGGTCAGAGGCCTCTGAAGTGCGAATCTGAAGTGGAAAATGAAACCTTTCTGAAGCCATGGAAATGTCGGGGTACGGCCTTTAAAAAGTAAACACCGGTAAATAATCAGTAAGTTTTTATTGTGAAACATTGAAAAACTATTAACTAACATTTGATTGATGGTTTACCTTAAAGGAGCAAATTCATTGTCACTGTGTTGGAATAAAGAGTATTCATTGAGCATGTGGTCCACTCTAGAGTTTACAGGCAAAAGGGGCAGGGCTGGAGACAGGTTACTGTCCTGAAACTCTGATACAGAAGATGCTCAGTTAATCACAAGTACCGTAAAGAGGTTTACAACTCATAAACGAATGGTAAATCTTAAAAATACAAACATTTCTACCTCTAACATCTCATAATCATGAATAATCAGCTAGAAAACAAGAAATCTAAATTTCAAAGACATTTTGTCATGAAGTACCTCCAATATGAACAGCAGAAGAGAGAGTGAAATTTATTCAGTGTACATACCTGGCTGCAAAGTGTTACCCCACAGTTCCCAGTCATCTGTGTCCATTCGGGGCTGCCTCTGCTCCTTCTCAGCACAGGTACGACTCTCAGCTCCCAGCTGGCTCATGGACGTTTGCCTAACAGCCTGAACCACATCTGCATCTGTCGGCGACTCTAAAGCTGCTGCGAACTTCTGAGAACACAATTGTAAACCAAAGCACCGTTGCGCAACACTTTAGCCACTGAACACCATCTAAAACATAAGACCATATAACAAGAACGGCATGCACAACTGAATTTGGACACCAAATCATGACATTGATGCATGAAGACTGATAGCATGGTAAAAGTTAGCTAAAGACAACTGGTTATTGTTAGCTTTGTGAGAGACACGTCTCCTGTGGATAACCTGCGTACACGTTGTTAATGTTAGCAAATGATTAGCCGCCATGCATCCAGTAAGGTGCATTTTGTCTGATTAGGTTTAAAATGACTGAGACGTTGTCCACTCGTAGTTTGATAACAAATAAAACGATTAGCAGTTAGTTAGCTAGCTAGCTAATGGCAGCGGCTAACTTGCGGTAGACTTTAGCCACAGAAGATACGTTCCGCGAAAGCGTAACGAAGGACGACACCAAACCTAAGAGAACATACTTTTAACCGCACTTACCTGCGGAGGTTCCATACTGACGTTGTTGTTGTTGTTGTGAGTCCGCCACAGTGACCGTGTCTCCTCCCGTGTGTATCCAAGGAGCGTTGCCAGGAAATGTAGGCAAAACCCGGAACTTCGCACTGGAGGACGGAGGGCGCGAGAGATTTGAAAACCGCCGAAGATCGTATATTAAGCGGATGGATTACTCTCTTGCATTATTAGAAGGACCGACCAGATTTGACCAAATACTACGTGATGTTAACATATGTTCCAATACACTTTACTTGCCCATAATAACTGGACCCCAAAAAAATGCATTTCCTGGCAAAAATTTTTAGGATGTTGTACATTGGCTAAATTTCAGAGAAAATAAATGAAGAGACAGAAATTTCATGAACTAAGCTGACACTGTATCTTGCAGTGTGCCAATAATAATAACGATAATTGCATTTCCTGGCAAAAACATGCGGGGATGCTGATTGCTGAAATAAAACTGTTTAAAGTATTTGCTGAATTGCAGAAATATGAGCTGAAATACAGTTGCAAGAAAAAGTATGTGAACCCTTTGGAATTACCTGGATTTCTGCATAAATTGGTCATAACATGGGATCTGATCTTCACCTAAGTCACAACAATAGACAAACACAGTCTGCTTAAACTAACACCTCACAAACAATTATATATTTTCATCTTTTTATTGAACACAACATGTAAACATTCACCGTAAATTATGCAGAAATCCAGGTAATTCCAATGGGTTCACAAACTTTCTCTTGCAACTGTTTGTGAGGTAGTAGAGTGTTGTTAATTCTCTGAGGAATTACAGTTTACGCATGCTCTGAATCAGATCTTTTTAATACATGCACCTGATACAGAATGTTCTCTGCAAGGTGTTCTCTGAAGACTTCACTTATATACCCTCAGATTAAGTACTAATAGGACAATAAAAACATAAAAGGTGCAATAAATCTAATTTTCTGGAACCCCTCACTTGACCATCAGGTACTCCTCACTCATTTTCCCAACTGTGGAAAAAAAGTTTTGTCTCCTTTGATGCCTTTTGTGTTTTGTTATAAAAGACAAGAAGGGCATCAGAGAAATTCAGATTTCTGAGTGTTGCAGTTTCTACACTAACAGATCCCAGAAAAAGCTGAAATTTAACAGAAGTGTAAAATGAACCATAAATCCCCAAAACAAGAGGAAGAATACATTCCTGTAATGTCCTTTAAAATCTGAATATTCTGCCCAAACGGGTGTTGTGTAATAACAACAACAACATATGTAACATATGTAAAATAAAATACATTCAAGACATCAAAGAAATTCACAGTTTTATTAGCGCTGCAGTTTCCACACTAATGAAAGTGTGGAAGAAAAAGCAGAAGTGTAAATGTGTCAAATGTAGAAAAGAGAAACCCACAATGCTGTAATGTCCTTTTCATACTTATAGTGAAAAAAAAGTATTAGATATAATTCTTTATCTGTTCAACTTTGGCAGTTTACTCTAAGACAGTTTAAACATTTGTTCACACAATGTGTATTCCCTATAAAGTAAGTAATTTACCTAACAAAATTACCATAATTCAACCAAATAATCTATCTTTCAAAATGGGCACATTGGGTTGAAGAAAAAATAATAATGTAGTAATAAGGAAGTGAAGAGAAGTGGTGCCTTTCCCATCACTATTATTACGCCACTTTTTTTCTTTTTGTTTTCACTTCTCCAATGTTCAGACGTGTTGGTAGATGATTTTAAATTGATTTTAAACACAACTAACTAACTAAAAAAAACACAGAGAGTGTATACAGTACATACACTGCTGGAAGAATAGTCATTCACTCATTCATTTTCTACCGCTTATCCCGTTGGGGGTCGCGGGCTGGAGCCTATCTCAGCATCTTGGGGCGAAGGCGGGGTACACCCTGGATGAGTTGCCAGTTCATCGCAGGGCTGACATATAGAAACAAACAACCATCCACACTCACATTCACACCTACGGGCAATTTAGAGTGACCAATTAACCTACCCCCAGATTTGCATGTTTTTGGAATGCGGGAGGAAGCCGGAGTACCCGGAGAAAACCCACGCAGACACAGGGAGAACATGCAAACTCCACACAGAAACGTCCTGACCCAGAATCGAACCCAGGACCTTCTTGCTGTGAGGCGATAGTACTAACCACTGCACCACTGTGCCGCCCTGCTAGAAGAATAATAATGTGATAATAAACAATGCTGCATTCGCGTGATGCCAGAAAGTCGGAGTTTCCTGTGTGGGAAAGTCCTTCCAACTTTAGAGTTTATGCTAAATAAAATGACGTTTCAAACTAATGTAAGTCACTCTCCACGGGGAGCGGTTAACGTTAATACCAAATCACATTACATGTGATCAAAAATTAATATTTTATACGGGTATTAATAAAATACTTTTCTTACCATTAACCAAACGTTGACTTTTGCCCGACATGATTATGCATTTATACGTCAAGTCGTGCCGCCAAGTTGCTGAGTTTTTGTCCGACATGAGAGGCCATTTATATGTTAATTTCCGAGAGAGAGTTTCGTTACACCGAAGTCACGTGAATGCAGCATGATACCACGATACAGCACAAACAGAAAACATTTTTTGTTTTTTGTTTTCCTTGCCCTCATTCTGTGCAGCATATGACATTCACTACATCAAATCACAACCCTAAACTACAAGAAACAAACAACTTGATTGGTGGAGCCCGTCGAAGGGAGGGCAGTCGCCAGCCTGAACGCCTGTCATGAGTTCAGAATGAGCTTTACCTGAAACGAGGAAAAAGAAAGTCGCGATGCTACTCTGAAATTTACCTCAACAACATCGGCACTTATCACGTCCCGGCGCCGTTGAGCGACGCGAGCGTCAAAGAAATTAGTCAAGATCATGTCAAGAAGGAAACACTCTGTTAAAGGTAAGGACAAAGGCGTAATTATAATTCAGTAAGTCGACATCTCCGTCGCTGAGTTTCATTTTATTCTGAACTCGGAGTCGCCGCCAGGGTTGATAGCTAGCTAGCTAGCTAGCTATTAACGTTCTTATAAAGTCCAAGTGTAACACTGTCGTCGTCTTTTTCTACGTTTCAGATGAGACCCCCGTAGCCAGAATCCGAGAAAACTCGCGATTGATGCGCACGCATGTGAGTATCATTTACCGGGAAACCGAGGTCGTCGTATTCTTATTTCTACGGTATAACAGGTCTTTCCAGATGTGCGCCGTTTGCTGACAAAGAATACATAGCCCTCTCCTCTGTGGTCTCTAAGGCCGTTACACCTTGTAAAGAAAACAATGACACCACTGTTGCTAAAGCCGCGGTGTTACCTTTCCCTTTCGGTGTAAACTGCCTGACGTGGCAGCCCCATAATGACGTCACACGCAATTAGCCCATCATGCCTCCTCTTTTAGGAATCTGTGGTGGACTTCGTAAATGGACGAGCTCTCCTTGGTCTCTTTGCAGGTGATGAAACTTACACCTGACTCAAACGTTCGGAGGATGCTCATGTGCACGTGAATGGAATACATGTTAGTGTGTCTGTGTGTGTTTGTATCTCGCAGGCTTGGATTTTTTAACAGGCTTTGACGGCGATCTGGTGGGTGACGTTATATATTCGGACGAAGAAGATGACTATTTCAACCCACAAGATTTTGCTCGCAGGCCCTTACGACCGCACCCACAAATAAGACAACTCACTGATGAGGTATTACAACCTTTGACTATATGAAAAGGAAAAAAAAAAAAAAGTTCACTTTATTATTGTGACAAGATCATTTTATTTGTTTGAATCATGCACCATAAAACAGAATAAATGGAAGAACTTAAAACAAAGTTGGATTTTTTTTTTTTTTTTTAAATTTCTTGAGCATTTGCTCACCTCATTTTCTCTTCTAGGAGGCAGATAAACATGCAAAAGAATTGATAAAGGAGAAACAGCGTAAGGAAAAAACAGAGAAGAACAAGCGTAAGAAACTGGTTGGTACCTGCATGATTATTAGGGGTTTTACATCATTTTCTGTTTCCTTTGATAGTGATTCATTGCATATTCTGCTCTGTTACAGCGTAAAAAAGAAAAGAAACGGTTAGAAAAGGAGAGTGCAGTTAAAGCAGCAGTTCTAGCTGTAAGTCTCGTCTTGAAAGTCTAATTTTTGCTCTAAAATTGCTCATAAGTGTTATATTGTAATGAAATTCCCTGGCAAGGCCTTTTGAAAGCCACACCGACTGCTCATAATCTCATTTTCTTGTCATCTCAGGAGGATGAGCGAGGGAGGTCGGACTCCTCAGAAAGTCGTAAAGAAAGTCCTGTTATTGCAAGTGTGGCAGAAGCAAATAAAGCTCCTGAATCGGGTCAAACAAGTGCAGCTGACCCAGTCGGATTAAATGAGGGCAGTTGTAGTAATAATAATATAAAGCAAGAAATCACTGAGAAGATGACAAAGGAAGAAAATGAGAGGAAAAAGGTGTGTGGAGAATTTTACATTTCCATTTTTTTGACCTCATTAAAACTACTTGTGAAGTAGTTACTATTTTTAGCAGCGCTGTAGGTACTTTCGTCCCTGCGTACCCTACGCAGAGCCCTATGCCGTAGCCTGATGTGCATCTTCCCAAAAAGGATTTTGGTTGCCTGTTAGCTCTGTATTTCCTCCCAATCATTCAGTTTCATTTCCTGCTGCTGTGGGACACACCGAGCCAAAATCGAGCAGAGTCTGTAGCTCTTGGGAATCAAGCATGAGAACCCAAACGTAGCAACTTCTGCTCTGTAGCTTCACCCTGCCCTGTAAACGGTGGCAGAGCCCTTGCCAAGGGTTCATGGACAGTCGATTCGACACCTGGGTCTTCATTTGGCTCTTTGCTGTGTATGCAGTTGTTGACAATGAAGGAAGAGAAACTTCTCCTGCTGGGATGTCCGTCACTGAATCGGCCTTTCATCATCTATGGGGACATACATGCACATGTACCTTTGTAGAAGCCAAGGAATGCCCTCTCTCTCTCTCAGATGACCCATGCTTGGCTGAAAAGTACTGTCATGGGTAGATTTGATCAAAGTCTGCATGCATAACCTAAAGGAGGGGCAGAAGTCTAATCTTTGATCAGACCACTTGAATTGCAATATTCTCAACGGTCATTATGGAATTTTGGGCCAATGATGCCAAAAATAAATTACATACGCCAGCTTTAAGCCACGTAGTAGGGGTGCGCGTAGCGCTGATGCACAACTATACATCAGTAAACAAATGGTTAAATCCTTGTTTCACAAAATAATGCCTTGAGTAGCAGGGGATGGCAGCTGGGATAGGTTTCATAAAATGTAAGAGCCGTTTCTGACCAGTGTAACAAAAACAAAACATATCATCAGTTGTTTTAGTGTAGACAGTTCCCTTAACCTGACTGACGAGTTTACAGGAATGCAAAGAACTGCCAAAGCATCGTGGCTAGAGGCATAATGTGTTGTCTCTTAGTCACCTGGCTGTAAATGTTATCTCAGGAACGCTCAGAGGAAGAGTTTCTTCAAATTTACAGACTACAGATTTCTTTTAGAAGGGAGTATTATTTTTTCAGTTTTTAAACATTGTCTTAAAGACCACATCCATGATGTGTCCATGTGGTGTTTTCTATGTATTATGATACACATCATGGCTGAGGAGGTCTGCTTTGGCTCTGTATTCAACGCGATGAAAGTCAGACAGCCTGGGTCATCTTCAGTACGTGCAAAACCTAAAAAAACAAATCCCTATGACTTGCGAAGGTGGGGCTTAATGTAGAAATAAAACCATTCTGATTCATCAACTTGTAGGTGACCTTTTCCAAGAAGCACTTGCTCATCTTCCTGGGAATCCAGCAAATACTCCTTTGTTAAAATGGTCAACAACTATTCAGCTTTGCACAACAGGTGAATTTAAATGTTAATCTAAAGTCCGACAATGTGTTTGATCCGAGTAAAGCCAATCCCAACCTAGATTTTTAATGCTAGTTTTTGGTCCAGTTCTTACTGCGTCTTTTCTAAGAATGTTTGCTGTCAGTGTATCAGACTAGTTATTATCTTAAACAGAACTATTCTGTTTTAATATTCTCAACAGGATTTGGATTTAAATGATTCATGTTCTCCAATGTCCAAATTGGTGCCCAAGGAGATGTGTACCCAGAAGCAGACAAGACAAATAACAAAGGAGGAAAAGAAGTTAATTGACGCTAAGCAGTCCAAGGAAAAAAAGCCAAAAGCTGCGGAAAAACCTGAAGCCGCAATAAAGGAAGAGAATCATGAACCCAATAAAAAGGTGAAAACATAATATTTGTATCTCTATAAGGCATTATCTCTTCAAAATAAAAGCTTGCTATACAGAAAACTGATGTTATATCTTAAAGATTGAATGGAAATTTGATGGAGACAAAACCCAAATTTTCCTTTTAAAAGTCTACCTCATCCACGTATCTGACCACATAAAATCACGACCTAGTGAAAGCGACTTGCTTATTTAGTTTTTCCTGCTGGATTAATGTGCTACCTCTGATTTTAACAGGACACAATTGATCGCACGACAGAAGTATTTGAAAAAAGTAGAGAGCTCGCTGGTAAGTTACATTTCATTAATTTTTTTTTTCATCAAGTCTTTGACTAAACAATGATGTGAAGGTACTGGAACAGGCACAACCTTCCTTCCTTCCTTCCTTGCACAGGTATTGGAAATCGTTTGGCTGCCTCTGGAGCGTATGAGATGGCAGTGAAATACTTTACTGAAGCCATTAAATACAACCCAATGGAATATAAGTAAGAACATGGACGTCCGTTGATTTGACCATTCATTAAAACACCCAGAATCAGTGACCATTAACGACATTGGATTATGCGCATGCTGTTTTTCAGGTTGTTTGGAAATCGCTCCTTCTGTTATGAAAGACTACAGCAGTATGAAAATGCATGCAGGGATGCTGATCTGGCACTCTCCATGGAGCCAAAATGGATTAAAGGTTTATTTAGGAAAGGGAAAGCTCTCTGTGGGCTCAAGGTAAATCACAGCTTCTGGACGTGCACTTCATTTTCTGGAGTTTACGTTTCCCGCATCGTATCTCCTCATGATGCCACTGGCCTGACATTTACAGAACAAAAACCCAGTGTTTTGGTTCAACCTGATTGCAAGTCCAGAATTTGGCAGTTCAACCCAAAACTTAACTAGACGTTCATGTGCTTTTAATTATTTTAAGAATCCTTAGGTATTGCCCTTTATCCATCTCTCCCTTTCTTCTGTAGAGATATTACGAGGCCTCGCTGATCTATAAGGACGTGTTGGAGCTGGACAGTTCGAGCGTGGAAGCCGCACAGGAGTTGAAACGAGCACAGGAGTTGAAACGAGCACAGACGTTGCACCTCAGGGTAGGAGAGGAGCCTTACGATACAAGTTTGTCAGTTTACACTAAAAGTCATTTTGAATATGTTCACATTTGCAAGCCTCATTGTTTGTAGATCAGATTTTTTTCTCCCATGTTGCTGTTCAGCAACAAGCTGTGCAGTTCATATACTCTATATTTCATATCCATATCACATAATATCCTCAGACTCATTTCTTATTTAGAAGTGTGCTGATTTTGCTTTAGCAACAGGATAGCTAGAGATCTAAATAAAATCTCTCAGCCTGTTGTGTTTGAGAGGAGCGACTCTGAATTGTCAGCTAGAGGATAAAAGTTGGTATTCTTTGTTTAGACTATGCAGGCGGTCAGTAGAAATGCTGTTAGCCTGTTCTTTTTTGGGTTGCCTGAAAAACATAATGATTAAATGAATGATTACACCAACAGTTCACACCTGCTTAGAGGTTAGATGCTTGTTTTGTCTTGGTAGTGTTTGGTTTTGTTGATAACAAAGAGTACAAGTCATTTGTGGCTTCAGTGTCTGTTTTTATATTCATATTTTAGGAAATGGGGTTCAGCTGGGCGGTGAGCTCTGAGGCCTTGAACACACATGGCACGTTAGAGGAAGCTGTTGCCAGTCTGCTTGGTGACAGTCATCCTGGAGGTAAATTTCTCAAAATCAAAATATTTCTTAGAGTTAGAATGTTGATGAGCCCTGGTAGTTAAACTCTTGTTTTTTTTTTGTTTGTTTTTATTCTTTTTTTTTTTTGCTTTTTTCAGATGGCAATGCCAGTAGAGATAATAATGACCAGCTGGTTGTCCTGGAAGGAAGTGACAACGATGTCAATGAAGGGGAGTGGATTGTCAAACAAACAAGTCGTTCCAGAACGCGAGAGTCTGAAGCTTTGGGCCAAAGCAGGTGGAAATCTCACTCACCGACTCCTTGTTCAAGGAATTCTGTGAAACCGTAAGTTGTGTGTGTATCACTGAAGTGTGCTTTGTCATTCTGACTTAATGCAGTGGACTCTGTCGCAATGCTCCTCTCCACAGGCCCCCTTTCCACCTGACATTAAAATGCATTTTTTGTAATTGGATTGCAATCAAATGGCACATGACCACATACATTTACACCTGGTGCCCACTTGAAGATCCGATCACTATCCAATCACATTCCTCCACTGAACAAGCATTTCAGGCAGCAGGCTACACTGTCTCGACCTCGTCGCATCGCGTCAAAAACAATAACACAACAGCCGAGCCTGCCATCGCTCTCGAGCCAATTTTTTGCATTAGTCATTACACTGGTGCTGTGTTCCCACCATGGGCATGCAGTTTTCTGCAGGCAGGCAGGAACTTGGCAAAACTCCTGTGAAGTTGGGCTGTTGAAGGGACTCCTGCCTGCTTTTTGACGCTGGAGAGAGAGAACACTGCAACACCGCTGTCAGGTCGTTGGATGCATTTACATTTGTGCTGAATGTGGTCACAATGTGTCCCAGAATGCATTGGGAAATGGTGTGGCGTCTCAAATCACAATCAGTCATCAAAACATTTCGAGTGTATTCACACCTGTACTTTCAGGGGGTCAAGCACGATCCGAATGCAGTCTGATCACAGAAAATCCATTTGAAATCCAGGTGTAAAAGCTCTCGGACTGTTGTTTATGAAAGTTTTAGAGGCCTGACGGCATTTCCTTTACTCTTTATGAAATTTAACACTCAAAAGTGAGACAATAACCTATTCTGATTATTGACTAATTAGTTTTTCAAGGAAAAAAAAAAAAAAAAAAAATTCCCTAATTCTATTTTTTTTTATATGTGCTTTTGTTTATCATCTTTAACAATATTATATTTAGGGTTGCGGAGAAAGTAACACATTTGGGAATGTCATCTTGGGCTTTTAGAGACACTAGTCGACGTTTGCAGCGTTTTCTACCACTTTATAGGCCAAACCATCAAACTACATAAGAGTGGAATCTTGGACACATGAACAGCCATAATTCATCCATTTACTGCTGTGTATTTATATCTTTTGTAGTCAAAATTAGTGCTGAAGATAAAATCTGCATCATCACAATACCAAATTGCACTTACAATCTGATTTTGCTAATTACAAATGTTGCTGCCTGTGAAATGGCAGACATTAATGTGAAGTGTATGGATTTGTGTTTTTGCAGCATCTCTCTCTCTTTTGTTTTTGTTTAAAGGGAACTTTTCTCCGTTTGGGTCGGATTTTTGACCCCTGCCGTCACCTACACAACACTTCACGAGCTCTTCAGCAGGTGAAGTACCTCAGTCTGACCGTCTCCATGCCTCTGAGCGTGTTTTCTTTGGGGGATTTTATTCAGAGCTTAGTCATTGTCAGATTTTGTCTTAGTTTACAGTAGATACTGAGGGTTTCGAAGGCGCACCAGTAAGTAGAATAATGTTATAAAGTGGCAGGGAACAAAGAAACAGTTGAAATAAACACCATGTTTTTTAAAAAATATTTCACAGATCA
>KV751380.1:1452365-1473538 GCA_001698575.1 Mola mola | reverse complement strand
CGATGGTGGGAAGGCTCATCTACGTGTTGAAGCAGGGATTTGACAACAGTTTAATGTAGCCTAATTTTGTGCGTATAAGGCGAATGCAATTTCGCATCTGATAAAACCCAGCGCTGCTTCCCTCTGCCTGTTATTATTTATACTTGATTGGGCTTCTGTTTACAGGCAGACAGCGTGGAAACCAGCCAGGCTGCTGCTTAATGAATATTTCACTGCCTCCACACAATAAGCCTCCCATGATAGGTCTTGTGAATAACGTCTGCTCTGCGATTTGGCGGCGCGGTGCGCAATAGCTCCAACTCTGACTCGATAAAGCTGCATGTGGGGAGAAGCCCCGGGTTTTATCGGTGACCTCGCTCTCTGCTATAGTTCCTATACTCTGGGGGGCTCCCACTGCTCCTGCCTCGCCGTTCTGATACAGCGGCCGCAGCCCCGGTGTCTGCTAGAGGCAGGGGAAATAAAGTCTCCATTTGCATTACGTAATTTCATGCATTATTCAGAGCTTGAGAGAATCATTTCACCTAGACAACTCCTCAGAGGACAGTGAGGAGATAACTGTTTGTGACAGGAATGGCTCATGAAAGGCAGAGTGACTTAACCACCCAATCTGCAGATATTATCCCAGCCTGAATGAGAAATAGACACACTCACACAGATGCGCTCTTACTAGCTGCTGTTTTCTCTTCTTTATCACTGAGGGGGAACAAGTGTTATCAGACTCCCCTTTTCTTTTCTTTTTTTTTTTTTTTTTTACAGTATATCTGCTTTATGATAGTGTTGATTTTTCAAAAGGATAGGAAAGGCTGTGGAAAACTACAGCACAGATGAAAAGCACTGTATGGGTAGGAGTTGATCTGGCTTCTTCTTCTTCTTCTTCACACACAAAAGAGGAAAAATATTTTGCATTCAGATACTGTTAGATAATACTCATTTCTGCCTGCGCTTGCTGTTCTATATGTGGCTCCACTGCAGCCTGTTATGTTGTAGTTGTGTCAAAATGTGTGAAAAAATAAGAAGCTTGTGTTGTCGTAGTCTTTTTTTTTTTTTTTTTTTTTCCAATGGGCTGCGTTAGTTTTGAAGCAGAACTTGCAGCAGCAGCGAGTCCATCACGAGGCAAAGAGAGTGCAGACAGGCCAATTAGGCAATCAAACAGCCACTGTAGCGCGTAAGCTGCATAGCAGGGCTGCTCACAGCAACTGGACATGTTTCCTTTATTGTCCACGGCTCACAACAGAAAAGAGTCTGAAAGCTCCAATGGCAGTGCATTTGTTATCTCGGCCATCAAACGGTGCAACACAAGGCTGCGGAGAAACAAAGCTTTCTCCTTCTAATCATAGACAATGGAGTGTATTTCATTAAGCCAGATAATGGTGTGTGCATTTCATTACCATAGATAACTAGGAATATTTAGATGAGGGATGAGGTGCTCATAAAGCGCCAGTTGGTAGCCATGGTAACCTGGATCTTGGCAAACAAAAGAGTCGAGGAGAAATGTTTGCTAGGGGATGGAAAGAAAAGGGGGATACAGAGAAGAGGGAAAAGAGGGAAGGAGGTAGACTGAGGGCTGAACACAGTCCCAGGCCGGGGAAACCGGGGCCGAACGCTTGTGTGTTGTTTTCCTTTCAGCATCCGGAAAAAGACTCAGGTGACAAGTTGAATATGTTTCCCGCCGTCGGAGACCGGGGATAATCACATGCTAATGTAGCCGCGGGCCAAATAATAAACTTAATCACCCAAATGTGGAAATGAACGTGCAGCAAGGAAACCTATCCATCCATCTCGCTCCGCTCCTGTGAATATTACAACCCCCAGATGCCCTCCTCACGTCGCCCGTCCAACCCGACTTTATGTTGTGTGAATTTCAAATGAAGACGCTCTCTGGCCATGAAAAGGGCCTCCGAGCTTAAATCAGCCCAAACCGCGACCTTGACCTTGGGAGATGGTTCTTGTTCATCCTGTTTTTGGAGCTGTCAGTGTAAAGACACAAAAAAAAAAAAATAAAAACCAGGAAGGGTTATATTACAGCGAATGACACTGAAGCAGTAGAAATCCATTTCTTTTTGGCAGCAGGCAACATTAAGCCCGGCTCCACGGAGGAGTCTGTCATTATCACTGCGGAAATGTAGAAACATTATTTGTGGATGGAAAATTAAGGCCTGGATTGAACGACATCTTAATACAGCTGACTTGGCTTTTGCAAATAGCAGCACTGATGGCGGGTTACTTTTTTTTTTTAAATCACAAATTTGCCAGTCAGGCTTCTGTACGCAACTGATTCACCACTGCTTGATTTAACAGAGAAAGACATTTTACAGTCTTGTCATTTTATGTAAATTAATAATTTTCTTAAGACGACAACTGGAAAAACATGAAGAAAAAAGTGATTCATTATTAAAATCTATTTTTATGATAGTGTTTTAAATTCGGAACCATATTGAGTTTACGGCAGCGCTCAGCTCTGTGAGCCCGTATGTGGCCTGTTAGCCTGTTAGCCTGACAACATGTTAGCAACACGTTAACATGTTAGATTCCAAGCATATATACTTAATGGCAGTTTAATTGTTAAGATTTCACTTAAAACAACAAATGTCAACCTCATGGTGGCGCTAGTGCAGGATTCAGGGCCCCACCTGAATTCTGTATACTACTTTTCTTTAGTATAACTCTTTTGTATTGGAAATACATCTTACTGTATGCAGTGTTTCCCCTAGAATTCTTTTTATGCCCGAGAATATGCACGTTCTGTGTTTCTTCCCCCACATCTGTCCCTCTCCCTTCTTCCACACGTGTACTTTGGTTTGACGATACTTTTACAATTGCCTATACGGTTAATATTTTTCTACTTTGATTTTTATCTTATACTTTTATACTTTATAGTGTTATATGTCCACTGGTCCTGTACCTGAACATTCTTGCTGCTGTGACAAATTAATTTGCCTACAGGGATTAATAAAGTGCTCCCCATCCCTCTCTCGCTCTCTCTCTCTCTATCTAAACCATCAAGCTATATGTCTCAATATAGTATGTTTTTCCTAAATTTCATGAAATGTCTATACATAATAACCACATACCTCATGACAACTTGTTATTTTGACTTTAACGTTAATTTCTGCGGATTAAAGAATATTCAAAACACCAAAACCACAGTTTTCAGTTGAAAAACAATGTATTGGGGTGTTAGGTAGTAGTTGATTGATTTAGAGCCAAATCTGGACATTTTTAAGCAAAGAATTTGAGTCCTACATATTGTGTTATAAACATGCTCAGTGACTGCTCTCGACAGGAAGAAATCTTTGACGGAGGGGACGACCGGCCCCCTCCAAAGTTTGACCAAACGACGAAGTGCCCCCTCTCTCAGGTACAAGTTTGCACTGTTTGTTGTCATTCGAGACCACGCGTAGCGAACGTTAAGCCAGAGGCGAATGACGTTTAGAGACGCCGAGAGTCAGGTCGGTATGACGCTTTGGTAGATTAGCGATATAAACGATAGAGGAAATATCTATTGATATACATTTTCTTGTCCCACAATGTATATCATAATATCTCCCAGCCCTACAGGTGAAGGAAAGGTTGACAGTAGTTGGCATGTATAAAAAATTTCTTGGGCCAAATGTTGGCCTGGGCGGGCTGCCGATGGCATTGGAAACCCTGGTAGGTATACAATGTACATAAAATGTACATTAAAAGATGCCATTAAGTTCAACTTCAGCATACTGAGAATAGATCGACTTTTTCTGTAATACTCCAAGAGGTATTTCATTTTAAATTGTATGTAGGCACATTTAAAAAAAAAAAAATAAAAGAAGCTAAATTGCAAATGCCAATTTAGTGTACTTTTGGAAATTACATTTATTTTCAAAGCTGCAGTGCAAAAGAAAAATGAATGAAAAAGTGTAATAAATTTTTAAAAAATGATATTAAAATTAATATCAAAAAACGATCATAAATAAGTATATTTAAACTTATGAGCTAAAAGGGTCAAATACTTAGGTGAGGAGTATTTTATTCCTTGATAGTTTATTAAGTGTACTTAATTTTAGGTACATACATTAGTATTACAGTTTACATATAACATGTATTTCATTTGCACGATTGGTTCACATCTCAGTACAGTTCATTAACAAAATGATTAAGCATCCTCAGGTGACCTAAGCCAAGTGCTTGTCGCTCTAGCATCTCTGAATTCATTTTTGATTTCCAAGTGCCATTACGAATAAGCGTGGACCAAAATTCCTATGAAAATTGATTAGATCAATTTGGCCAATCAAAAAAAAAGAGAAGGTGACCTACAACAAATCAGAGTAGAAAAATGTGTGATCTAGCACTGAGTTTCAGAGTAGACCTGGATACTGCAGGAGCAATCCTATTTAGCCCAGTGGTCACTTTGCAGCTTAAAAAAATTCCCTTGTGGCCCCTTTGTGTTTTCAACACAGACCACCATTAAAAAAGAAACAACATCTCTAAAACTGTTGACAGGACAAATCCACATGCAAACAAGGTCAATTAGGATTTGTTCTAATCTCACATTTTTTTATCCAAGGTTTTATATTTGTTACACTTTTATATTTTTAAAAATTACATATTTTACAGTCGATCGTCACGGGGCATAGCTAAATGACTTGCTTAAACTGTAGCACCTCTGGCTACTTGCACTGACATGTACGAAGTTTGGTACACTTAAATGAGCATACCTACTGTATGCGCACAGTCTCTTAGTGCCAGGACCTCAATCAAGCGGGAAACCTGCCATTTTTAGCAGTTTGCACACATGGTACTTTTGCAAACTCTTCCAAGGGAGTTTGAGGTCTGTATGACCTCAAACCCTCCAATTTGGTCAAGTTAAAGGCAAAACCATGGATACCAAAAGCTATTTCATGACATAAAAGGTGCCATGGCGAATTTTGAGGTCTTGTTGCAATGCAGGAACTTGTTATAACTCCACTGTGCAAAGTCAAATTTGTGCCAAATTTCCCAAAATGGATAAGAGTCCAGACCAGAAGGTCTGACTGCAGTCATTCGCATGAGGCTAGCACAACAAGTCCACAGCGCCCCCTAGAAAATTTTAACAAAGCAGCCCCACCGTCCCTTAAAAGTAGAACTACAAAAATTGGTGGAGCTGTGCAACAGCCCAGAAGGTGCAACACAGTTTGAACACTCACTTTCAACACTGCTTGCAGCCTTTATCGATTTTGTCTCTGTTCTCATTCAAGCAACTTTTGGAATAAAATCTCTTTACTTATCTCAAGTTTATAGGTTCTTGGTCCCAATTACAGAAATATGGTCTTATTCTTTCCATAAAGCCAAACTGTTGGTAATGTAATTAATTTGCTTTGTCTTGTGGCTTAATTTCTATTTACAAAGCCAAATTTTCTCACTAACAAACATTAATTATATAATTACCTTGAGGTATTTTATGATTCTTTGTGCAAAATTTTTCAAAATAAGAAAGCTCTGAATAAGATTCCAGTTACTGACTGTATAGCCCGAGATGTAAACATGTTCTTATTTTTATTTTTATGGATGTTGCTGAATGAAATATTCCCTGTACTGTTTTACCATGTCTAATGCTTGAGTTTAATAAAGTTGAAAGAGGAGGGCTGACCTGAGAAGGCACCATTTTCCTGGAAGGGAATTTGTTATCTGTTAGCTCAATATGGGAAACCCACCAGGAACCTGTTTTTTCCAGTTTGAACACCAATCAAAACAACCCACACGGGTTAAAAAAAAACCACACAGACAGACAACAGAGTGAATCCAGGCTGCGACAGTCAGGCATGATAATGTAGATTCCCCTGATGGCGTGTGTGTTCATGTGTCTGTTGGAACCAGACTCCTGTCTTGGCCCACAGTAATAAGATCAGCCTGTTTGGGCCTGACAGGCTGAGCCTCTCTCTCTCAGGGTGGCCCATCTGGCCAGCGCTCAGGCCAGGGCGCCAGCCACCGGCTCCACTGTGCGGGGACCCATCTGTGGTCCTGTGTGGTATCAAGCATTACACTGCCAGGCCTGTCCCGATCTGCACATGGGTCCACCGTGTGTGTTCTGCAGATGGGCTCGTGGGTCAACTAATAGCAGCAAATCACTCATAGTGATGCTTTGAACCCACCTGAGATGTACAGATTGGCGGAATTTACATCAGCAAGATAGTGAGACAGTGCCAAGAAAGCACAAATGGCAAAATTTGGTGATGCTGGTAAAGTTCACACTGCAAATAGTTTAGTAAACATTTTTTCAACTTAAAGGAGAATTCTGGTGTTTTTCATCTCTTCAAATTGAACTGTCTAAAATTTCACAATTTGTTTTTTTTTTTTGAAAATGAATTCAGTACAGAGATCAACAGGACTGTTTTGTTTTGGGGTTTTTTTTTTGCACTTACAATTCTTAAAATGGATAGCAATAATCTGGCAACATGAAGCAGATACCTACAGGGAAACATCATACATTTTCGACTCAATAATGGAGGTGTGAATCAACTGCTGCATCACGATACAATTTGATATAAATTTTGTGACCGATATCAGACAATAATATGTACCCACTCGACAAATTCACTTACATTTCAACAAAAATAATAATAATTTTGATATTACAGTTTTATTGCAAAACGTTTCAGATATTGTAAGGACAATCTTTAACAAGTCTGAAAGAATGTTTTACATTCTACAGGACAAAATATCAACAAAAAAGCAAAGATTTTTAACAGCCAATCATATTAAACTTCCAATTTTCTGCTAGCCCCTAGCTAGCCTTGTGTTGAATCGGATGACGCCCAACTGGGTTGAAAGGTGTAGGTAAAAGTTTCAAAATAAAAGCATATCTTAAACATAACCATATAGATAAATTAGTTAACTATCATTCAATTCAATTAGATTGTTGTACAGTCAATTGATGCATTGATATAGATTAATTGTTACAACCCTACTCAATAACCATAAAAAATACTATATAAAACTAATATTTCTGCTTCCTGTCACTTTCCAGAGGGGAACTATTTTCCTTTTTTCCATACTCGAGTAATTTCCCCTCACTGACTTAAAAAATGAGTTGAGTAAATTCAAGTTCTCTGAACTTAATATAAAAGTTCAACAAACTTGTTTCACACTGATGTTTTTGAACATTTAAAACAGATTTGCCCATCAAGTTTCATTCAAATCAAAGGACTTCAAGTAAGAAATTGAGTTTGCAAGTTCTGTGTGAGTGGCCTTAAAATACTTAAAAGAACTTGACAATAAAAATTTAAACAGAGTGAGGTGATATGTGATATTTTTGCACTCAAATGTCAACAAATATGAATTAAATTGTGTACCTACATTATCCTGAGTATTTCTAACAATGTTCAGACCCAGATAAATCTGTATTTTAATTGCTCTGCCTTTTCCTATAAAGGATCAGAAAGCCGTGGAAGTCTTGACAAATGTAGCATGAATAAAAATTTTCAATGTTACCATGTCCATTAACATTTCTACCTGAGGCAATTTCAGACGGATTAAGGTAATCAGAATTTAAAATTTTCCAGTACAACTGAAATCACATGTAGCCCCGTTTTGTTATCAAAAATTATGTTTTTTAATGCACTGCTAAAAGATTTTTCTTAGTCGTAGGAAGAAAAGGTCTATCAGAAATGCGTCTTTTTATCTCAGCTGGTGGGTGGAGGGGTCGGTGTGTGTGTGATTGACAGTAGCTGGTTGCTGGTGCTGCGGTTGCACCAAAGGGAACACGGGACAAAATAAACAAACCTGCGCTGTAGCTACGTTTCGCAGGCCCACATTGTGTTATTCGTGGTATCGAACAGTCAGGACGTCACCTGAATTTAAACAGAGTGAGGTGACATCGGCAGGTACGTTCACACGCCGTTTAAAGGTGCTGTCTGGCCTGCAAACTGATGTTTCATTTTGTCCAACGTTCAATAAGCTGAGGATAGATCAATCTCCTGTATTTGTGAGCGTCGCTGCTTATCATTTAAACACAAAGCAGACACAACTGACGAATCAAACTGTATATGCGTCCCCTTTTTTGGCCGATAAAACAGCCTCTTCAACAGCCTTAGAGTAAATGTGAATATACAGTGCAGAACACATGTACAGACTGAAAATATGCTTGCCATCCAGCCATGAAAGGTACGCACCCCCTAATATGTTGTATCAATTGCCCATAAGTGTACAGTTTCCTCGTAATTCAGTTTCAGGAAACTGGAATGGGAGATGAGGGACTGCAGACATGACAGCAGCTGCATAGCTGAGAGATCATAAGAGACGGCCGAGTATGAGTTAATATGAGATGGCACATCTGCCTCTGAGATCTAATGGTCCGTGAGGTAGAAGTGCATCGAGTTTACCGCGCTGTAGTAGCACAGCACCAACAGGACTGCACTCAGTGAGGATTTTATTATGAGGAAAACTGAGTATTATAGATTAGAATTATCTGTTTACTCAAAAATTACTGTGGTAAGACAGCAGATTTCTGCTGGAAGTGTAGTTTTAGAGCTGGAAATGCTGGTCTATCAGTGAGTTGGTTCATCAATCTGGTCCAGTGAAATTTTGTACAGACGTTCACTGGGAACCTTAATGACTCAGGTGATGCCTGACTTTAATTTAGTGCCACAAGTGCATAAAAGATTTCAGTTTTGGAAATGAAAATCGCATTATTTACATGATGCATTGGCTCAAAATTTTGTATGGATAATGTATCTTTGCTAAACCACTAAAGGTGCATCTTATGTCCCCATAATGTTAATATGTTTGACTTTGACAGTAACCCTGCCAACCCCCTCCTCAACATCTCCTTCCTTTGTATTCCATAGAAACCAGGTCATGGTCATTCCGGTCAGCCGGTGCGGACACCTTGTGCGTCAGCTGCGATGAGTGCTTATTAGTACTCCAGACTGACGTTGGAAAACAGTTGTGCACGGAACGTTACATTTATTTCGCTGCATTATTATTATTATTATTATTTGTCAGGTCAAGCGCAGAAAATGATAAATGTCACATTCAAGAGTGGACAAAAGTACAGGTCATCAACAGCCATGTGGAACACTTGGACATCATTGATTTAGAAATTCTTCTATTAATGACACTAAGGCGAATTTATGCTGAGTCACACTAATGTGTTTCAAATGGGCCCACATCAAAGGTCTCAATTCATAATACAATAACCTTGAAGAGTAACTTTAGTTAGAGTAAGGAAATTTTAAAGAAATTATTCCCTCTGCATTAATTTCAGTGCCATATCCCAAAATAACAGAGGAGTCATATCTTAAATTTAGCCCCTCCCGGCTTGATCACCTTGCCGATTTCACTGCCGGCTCTCTACGTGCTTCACTCGATTCCATTGCCCCAGTTAAAAAGAAAACAAAACCAGTAAAGAGACTAGCTCCGTGGTATAATCTTAACACTCGCAAGTTAAAACAGAAAACTCATAAACTTGAAAAGAAATGGCGTTCCACTAAACTGGAAGAGCCACACATGGCCTGGCAGGATAGCCTTAAAGTATACAGGAAGGCCCTTCGCCGAGCAAGAAAAGACTACTATTCAGCGTTGATAGAAGAAAACAAGAATAAGCCCAGGATCCTTTTCAGCACTGTAGCCAGGCTGACTGAGAGCCATCATTCTATTGAACCATGCATTCCTAGAGCCCTCACCTGTAATGATTTTATGAACTTCTTCAATAATAAAATTAGACTTATCAGAGAAAATATCCTACACTCCACAGATTCCAGTTCAGCAACAGGAATTATAGAGGCTGTTATTAGTCCTGATGTGTGTTTGGAAAGCTTCCATCCAATTGACCTTAAGGAACTAACGACAACATTATCTTCATCTAAATCATCAACCTGTATACTAGACCCCATACCTACTAGGTTGCTCAAAGAGGTTTTACCCCTAATTAGAAATCCACTACTAAACATTATCAATCTATCCCTTGTAACAGGTTATGTGCCCCAGTCATTTAAAGTAGCTGTAATTAAACCGCTCCTAAAAAAACCTACCCTAGACCCAGAAGTTTTAGCCAACTATAGACCAATATCCAACCTCCCCTTTCTTTCAAAGATTCTAGAGAAAGCAGTAGCGAAACAACTATGTGGCTTTCTTCAGTATAATAGTCTATTTGAAGAGTTTCAGTCAGGTTTTAGAAAGCATCACAGCACAGAAACGGCATTGGTAAAAGTTACAAATGACCTCCTCACTGCATCTGATGCAGGACTTATCTCTATACTAGTCTTATTAGATCTTAGTGCAGCTTTTGACACTATCGATCATCACATCTTACTACAGAGGATGGAACACCAAATTGGCATTAAAGGATCTGCTCTAAGATGGTTTAAGTCCTACCTATCTGATAGATATAATTTTGTTCATGTTAATGATGAATCATCAAGATATGACAAGGTTAGTCATGGAGTCCCACAAGGTTCTGTGCTTGGACCATTACTATTTACTCTATATATGCTTCCTGTAGGTAAAATTATTAGAAAGCACTCCATACATTTTCACTGTTATGCAGATGACACACAACTATACTTATCAATGAAGCCAGATGAAACCCATCAGTTAGCTAATCTACAGTCATGTCTTAAGGACATTAAATACTGGATGTCTCATAACTTTTTAATGTTAAACTTTGACAAAACTGAAGTCATTGCGCTGGGCCCTAAACACATTAGAGACTCATTATCCAGCAACATAGTTAATCTGGATGGCATTGTCTTGGCCTCCAGCACCACTGTCAGAAACCTGGGTGTTATCTTTGACCAGGAGCTGTCTTTTAACTCACATGTTAAACAGATTTCAAGGACCGCCTTCTTTCACCTCCGTAACATTGCTAAAATCCGGCACATCCTGTCTCAACAAGATGCAGAAAAACTAGTTCATGCGTTTGTTTCTTCCAGGCTGGACTACTGTAATTCTTTATTTTCAGGTTGCCCTAACAAAATTTTAAAAACTCTTCAGTTAATCCAAAATGCAGCAGCGCGTGTACTGACTAGAACTAATATCAGAGACCATATTTCCCCCATACTGGCTTCTCTGCACTGGCTCCCAGTTAAATTCAGAATAGAATTTAAAATCCTTGTTCTCACCTACAAAGCTATTCATGGTCAGTCACCATCTTATCTTGAACAGCTCATAGTACCCTATCGCCCATCCAGAACCTTACGCTCCCAGGATGCAGGGTTATTGGTGATCCCAAGAATTTCCAAAAGTAGAATGGGAGGCAGAGCTTTCAGCTATCAAGCTCCTCTCCTGTGGAACTATCTTCCACACCATCTACTATCTTGACACCACTTCCAGAACTGGTAAAGTGGGATACCAGACTTATTACCCCAAGGCTACTGTTACTGTTTAACGTGATGCTAACATGCTAAAATGATAAGCTAAGATGTTATGATAAATATGAACATCATAAACAGGACCAGCTAAGCATCATCATATTAGCACTGTAATTTTAGCATGATAGCATAAGTGTTTAGCTCAATGCCTAAGTACTTACTGTAACTACTTGCAGCTAATACTATTGAGCTATTTTGCCATCTGCTTTCAAAATTTATGATTGACTGAAAACTTGAGTTGCTGTCCATATTTCTGCGCAGTGAACATAATGTACAGCCTTAAAACAATGGGAGCTCACAGCGGGACGCTGTAAGATCATTTCAATGATTACTACCAAACCGTTACCCTTTATAGCACTACGTTACGAGCCATTAAGTGCTGTACGACTGCATATATTTTAGACACGGGTGGTCACAGTGGCAATTAAAGCCCTACCACTGCTAGTGTTAGCATTATGCTCCAACCACAAAGTAAATGCACATATCAGCATTGTCTTAGTAAAGGTTATTTCCACTGCGTGTAAAACCCTACAAGCAGACTTCAAACGCCTCGCAGTCCACTCGCCTGGCTGCACAGTTTAAAAGCTCGACATGGTGTGTGGGACAATGGCAACCCCTCGAAAGCATTGTGATAATCAGGGCCGGTGGAATTTTCCCTGCATCATTAAAAAGGGATTGGTCTACTCGCTGCGTTCATGGGAAGTGCCGTTAGTTAACCCAACAAAGGTGCTCTGGCTATGGACCCCCAGAGATGAAGGGCATCACAGGGGTTCAGTGAATCCACCTCTAATCCCCTCGGCCCCATTGTACCGATACACTCTAAACCCTTTGACCACTTCCCGCTCTAATCTCTGCAGATCTGGGTGAGTTAAACAAGTTTCTGATCCGTGGGCCCACTACTTCCCTCCTCCTCTTCTTCCTCTTCCTTCTCCCCAGCTCTCTTGCTGCGGTGACACGTTTAGTTAGAGCAGGATTCAGTTGAATTTAGTCCCTTCTTTTAATGGTGATAAATAGATGCGATTTATATAAAACAGAATTACAAAGTACGTCGCAAAAACACTTGGGTCAATATTGCACCAGCTCAAACTGGTTTAATTAACTAGAATCAATCAGGGTGTTGGTATTTTTTATATCAACATTGAATTATTGGTTCAAAATATTTCTTAGGTGATTGTCTGCACATATTAATTGATACATTTTTTGATCGAGTCATTTATCAAGCAGAAAAAAATGTGAGAATTGCACCAGGTAATATCTAACAAAGCTGGGACGATATGCTTTTGTCTCAATTCTATTGTATCACAATACTTGGGTCCTGATTCAATTTTCTTTGTGATTTTATTTTCCTTTTTAAAAAAAGTGTGTAAAAACCGAAGTGTGTCCATACTTTGGACCTAAAAACTTTAGGGTGCAGGTCTCATTGCTGGTGGTCTAGGATTTACCAACACTTTCTGCATTTGGCCACTGTCAGCTCCCCTTGGTGCAAATTGGCAGTTTTTTTCTGGAAACTCTGACCTGTCTATGATACGATGTTGTGTCGTGATCATCTGCACTACCATACAAAGTATAAAGAAATATATCACACCTGGGGAGGAAAACTAACAATTTCTTTTCCCCATCCCTCCTATCTAACGTGATAGTTTGAGTTTACACTGTTGATGAAAAAAAGATATTTTGAGCCATAAAAATAATTTTCTTCTATGTCATGACATTTGATAGACCACAAACTGGAAATAGTAGCTTTGAATGTCATCCAAGATGAAAAGTCAATGTCATCAAATGTGGAATTATCTATCATTATCCACCATTTTTCACACATTTTTCTCAGGTCTCCAGCAGTGTGGACAATGACCCGCATTCCTTTCGCTCCCAACACCTCCACCATGTGAAGAGGATATTGTGTATCCGTGCTTCTGAATACATGAATGCCTTGCTGCTGGAGGAGGAGGTGGAGTTCTCGGGTAAGTAATGGGGAGCCGCACTCAGAGATCTGGCGGTCGTGACAAAGCACTTGACAGGCCAAAAGACACCCCCTAATTTCAGGTCGACCTTGGCTTGTTTAGCATTCTCCATTGCGGCTGGTGACAGTGACACGTGTCTGGGGTTGGGTCGGCTCATTGTGGCAGGGGTGTGGGGGCAGCAGAAGGTGTGAGTGTGAGTGTGCAGATGGACGGACCGTTAGGGATGCAGTCATATATTCCCAAGAGGGGAGGCAGAGGTCAGGGATCAAAGCCCCAACTGACTCGCCTCCCGGCTCGGTGTCTGGGGACGTACAGGGATCCAGAATGAAGCGCTCCTCTGGCTGGCCGCATTATGCAGGTTGTGCAATTAATGCAGCACCAGGGATGGCAGGGGTGTGCCAGAGTGCTGGGCTGTTTGTGTCTGCATATTTGCATGGAAGGAGTGTTGTGTCTCCCGTGCCAGGCTGTTGTAGCTTGCAAAATGTTGCAGTGCAGCTGGCACGAGCCACACACAAACACAGCAGAGTCTAGAGAGGACTTTTAATTAAGGGATTTGTTAATTTTCCATTCAACTTGACAGTGATGAATGGGGGAAGCAGCGCCTGCCCATCCCAGCCTCGGCTGGTGGGCAGACAGAGCCGCCTGGGAAGCCTCTGGGTGTGATCATCACACTCTGAAACCGTCTTCACACATGGAGGTTTTTAACCCCTCAGAAGCCAGATTTGCTGCATTAAGTAAAGGTGGCTGTAGGACTGACAAGTAAACAGACTTAAACAATGGCCACACATTGTGCAGACGAAGATTTGTTGCCGCTGTTTGACTTGAAACAATAAGTCTTTGACTTTTTCTTGTTATCTTGACCAATTACTAGTTTTAAAACAATACATGGTAAGCTTATAGGAGACCTCCGGTGTCTCAATCGTAGCCAAAATATGGTCGCCAGGGACCGTTTAACTCGACAGAGTTATACGATGCAACAGCGTTGAGCAAGTAAAAACATTAAAAATAATTAACCATTATTCCCTGCTGTTCTGCTAAATAATCTTACATTACTTTGGAATGAATCCACACAAATTCCTTTTTCTTGTGTAAACAATCAGAAAAGAGGAAGGCAGGAAAAACACAGTCTGTACCAAAATCTGTTTTATACAGTGTCTTTACAGTTGCTGAGTCAAAAATATACGTGTGTTTCACCGTAGGTATCTACTATATGTTAAAGGACACTTGCAACAACATTTTTAGCATAGTTAGTTGCACATAAAAGTGGTTTAACTCCAGTGTTCTGACTTGTCACATGCTGTTGCATTGCATAGCCTTATTGAGCTAAACAGTCCCAGTGACTGAACTCCATACTGGTGTAATTTTCCAAAAAATGTAAAAATGTAGATGGTCCTGGTGCTCCTAATATTTTGTCCATCACATTTATATTAGTGACGGCAAACAGTAGACACACCTCTAAAAAAACCTCTAAAAATTTCCACTCATAAATTCAGATATTCTAATCTACTCTAATTCAAAATTGGGATTTTCATTTAGGGTGGATTTATTTCAGGATTGTTGTATGAGACTACACTTGTTCAGTGAGGTGTATCTGAAAAACTAATCACTCGTCTTTGTTTAGACATGCAGAATGTCATTTCTACCACTAAGGGTCTCTCCACCAAAACAATGAAATCAATAGATAATTTTGTGACAAAATGAAGTAGCGTGGGATCATGGGAGTTGTTTTCTTCAGTGTCAGAGAATCATTACAGCGGATGAAAATCTATCTGACGTGACTAAGGCAGAAATGTTCATAGATGAGTTCATGTTTTGGTAAAGTTTTATTCATGTTTTGATTAGTCACGTACGTCAACTTCCTTCCTGAAATGCACCTTGAACACAAGCTAAAATATGCAAAAACAGGCCCTTTGTTTTTAAACTGTTTATTACAGAATTGTTGCATATTATAGCTTTAAATAGAACAAAACGGTGTAATAATTGATTCTGAAACTGAAACTGTTTTTGATCATTTGTTATCATCATTATCATTTTATTCTAATGCTTCACAGATTTATCGGTCGCCCATTATTGGCTGATTTTATCGTGTAAATTTCGCGGGAATCGATAAATGGAACGTGATAAGCGTCCAACTTAAAAAAAAAAAAAAAAATGTAATCCAGCACGGTATGATGAGAGTTGTGGACCATACTCGCTACAGGACACAACACAGCTGAGCAGCAGATGGTCAGTGGGGTTAAGCAGTGTTTTCATGATAGATTCAGATTCAGACAGATATCGGCCAATATGTATTATTTTCCTCCCTAATTTGGGTAATGGCCACAAATATAGTATCAGTCGGCCTCTATTTAATTCCACTTTGCCTTTCCATGCCAGAAATCTTTCTGTAAAATCAGCTGTTTCCCTTTTTGCAATCGATGCTCTGAATGAAACACTTCAAAAGTAAAAGTGAATGTATCTTGTACTCATTATCAATACTGTCTTTGTTGCTGCCAAACACGTTTTTCATTAAGAGTAATACAGGTGCCCTGAAACAACAGAGCCACATGTCATATTGGCCCCCTTGCAATTTATCCATTGTGATTTGGCAGCCATTCATCTTTTAAATGCTCTCTCCTGATTTCCTTTGTGCACGCAAAGCCGGAGGTGACCTTGAAAATTGACTGTGTGGTGTATTCTGATGTTAATTTATTCCCATATACAAGAAACTGTCTCGGTAACTTGATTTTCTTCATGCTTTGTGCCTTCTACACACACACACACACACAGGAAACTTTTAGAGTAGCAGCCAATGTTTTTTTTCTTTCCAAAGACTGCATTTCAAGATTTATAGGGGCATGCAAATTTTAGATACACATACTTTTTTGCATGATTTAACCATAAATTATTTTTTTTAAACCAAATATCTAGTTTTCAGTGTATTGCCAATACACAAACCTAAAAACAACTCTTAAAAACAAGCTTATAGAGTTCTGAGAAACTTAAAAACAAGTCTGAGTAAGAATATAAAATAAGGATTTATGTTTTTATATGAATGTTCCGAGACAAAGCTAGATCACAGTGTAATTTTTTAGAGCTGCGAAAGACTGATATTGATTTACTTAATCAATAAAAACCCCCCTCACCATGGCGACGAAGTGAATCTTAAACTACAGGACCCTCAAATGACTTTTATCTCAAATATGACTCTCCTTAATATTTCACTTGAGCGTCTGACAAAAATAGTAACACAGTCATCGTCTAATTTTGGTGAGTCTGTCTTACTGAGCTTTGACTGACACACACACACACACACACACACAGACTGTTTTAATGCATATTAATGAAGTTAAGCGGCTCACTGTAGAGAGGAGACAATGGAGCAGAGGAGGGCTGGTTGTGAGCACAAAGCCGTGGACTCAGAGGAAGCAGAACAGGTGCAGGCAGGACACTGCAGCTTCACATTGAAACGAGTCACTATATGTTCTCCGGTGCAGGAAGTGATCTGTTAATGTGGTCAAATGCACCATCCTGTTTTTTTTTAGAATTAAATTCCCAGTTAAGGACTTTTTCCCGGAAAGAAACAATAATTCTGAACGTTATCACAATTCTCATGTATCCATGAGTAAATTTACACAGATTTATGTCCCAGAAAGTGTTCCTCCCTTAAATATACCCCAAAACAACCCATTGTCAATTTTTGAACGCTTGTCAGAGATTCTCTTCATATTCCTTTTTATGTAAATAAGTTCTTAAGTAGTGAAATTACCCAACAATTCACATGAAATTTTAACAATTTCCCCCGGGGATAAATAAAGTATTCTGAATCTGAATCTGAATCTGAAAAACAGCACACATGCAAAGAAACAAAATACATTATACTGGTGAGAAATGAATGAGTCTCGCAGGAATTGATACTTACAATAAGAAGAATAACTAATAAAAAACTATAGAGCAATGCTTCTGTCAGCACTCATTTCTGTGGGAAATGACTGCGCTGTAATTACAGGTATTAATCAGCTCCATTTCCAATTCACTCTGATAGAAACATGACACCAAATGCATTTTTTTTGTGCATGTTTTGTGGTGCAGTGGCTGCTTTTTAGTGGATTTATAAAAGTTTACTGTTAGCACACTAGTTAGATGTAATCAGACATGGAACAGCAGTGTTTTTCCTTTTAGGATTCTGTGTTTTTGGAGGTTGAGCAAAACAAGGAACAAAGGTCAGTGTCTTGTTCTTTGCTACATCACACCTGATTCAGATCTGCCTTTTGCAAGTGTCTACATTTATATAAGAGGAGCGTAATACAAAAGCAGGGGAGTCCCCCTTTATTTAAACTGTTGCTGCTCTTACTCAAAGTAAAACAAGATCATTTGTTGCCCTGCCTGTAAATTAAAGATCTACCCTTATATCTAGCATCCATGAGGGGAAAAACCATCCAAGACAAAGGGTGGAGAGTTAAAATATCCCTTTAGGCCCATTTCCCCCTCTACATTAAATCTTAAAGTCATTTAGCCTCTTCAAACCAACAGGATAAAGAATTCTCTTGGAGCACAAAGAGATACTCTTTGATAATGGTCATTATGTGGGAGGGACACTAATTTTCCCAGCTCAGAAACCCCCTGCTCTGCTCTGTGGAGCCTGAGAGATAATCGAGTCGAACCAAACCACGCCCCCCTGTTTTATTCTGGGGAATTTATCAGCGCCTACATGTTGCGTGCGCCGCACACTACATCCCAGCCGGAGCAGAGAGTAGAGCACCTCCATAGGATTCCCATGCTGACAGACGCGCCGTGCACTCACGCCTGCGGACACTGAACTCTGCAGCTCGGAAAGATGGAGCTTTTAGACCGCGGTTACCTGGACGCTCCCTATGACTACACCTTTAATTTTTGGAACGACTATCTGGGCCTGTCGACACTGGTGGCCAAGAATAAGATCCACAGGCCGTCCTGCAGCCCCAACTCCATCACCGAGTCCCTTAAAGCGACCCTGGGCTTGGAGGACGAGTCCCCGGTTTGCTCCTGCGTAATTGCGCACGGCGACGGACACTTGGAGTGCTGCTGCGCCGCGCCGGGCTCCCCGCCGGGCTCCCCGCCCCTCTCCATCTACGATCTCCAGGAGCGCATCTCGCTGCTCCGGCCGTACGAGCACCTCGCCGGCGACTCGCCCCTGGGAGGCAGAGATTCAGCCTCCTACAGGGGGAGCTTCGCCGGCCTCGACGTGCTCTCCATGGACAGAAGGCGCAAACAGATTCAGAGGGGCAAGCCGGAGCCGAAGGTGTGCGTCTTCTGTCGGAATAACGGCGCGCCGGAGGAAGTTTACGGCACCCACATCCTGAAGACGGCCGACGGCCGAGTCCTGTGCCCCATCCTGCGGGCGTACACCTGCCCCCTGTGCAGTGCCAACGGTGACAACGCGCACACCATCAAGTACTGCCCGCTGTCCAAGGACCAGGCGAGCCAGAGGCTGGCCAAGGGAGGTCGGCCGATGGGCAAGAGGCTGAAAATCTTCTGATCCGCGAGATGGATGAAGTTGCACTGTAAATTAAGGCGCAGTGATTTCGCCCCGTTTCATGCACAAGACGAGTCCGGAGAGGAAGACTTTAAGAAATCGAGATTCTAACTGATTTTTTTGGTTTGTGTCACTGCTTCCGTTTGTAACGTCTATCTCGTAGCTCTGTGGGCACATAGTTTACACTTCGAGCAGTGCGCGTAGTATTTCCCCCACGCAGCACTCCTTCCTGGACTCGGTGATCAGAAATGAACCAAAGTACTGTACAGATCGACCTGTGAATGACCACTTTCCTGCTGTGAGCAGCATCAAGAAGCGGGCTCGTCAAGGGTTAACGAGAGGCCAGCATAGGTGCAGCCCTCCTGATGTGAGATGAATGTTTAGTCCCATTAGTCCACTGGCCCGTGGACGTATAAGAAGTCTGACAGCCAGACCATGCAAAACGCAACATATGCTTCTTTTATATCTTGCATATTTCTATTTCCAGAGAGAAAAAATGTTTTCTACCAAAGGAATACACTTTTGTATTGAAACCTAGCTCTGTTGTTGTTTATATATGTTGGATGTCTTATATTCTTTATGTGATTTTATGTGAATAGCATTTTGCAAACTGAATGTAAAACAGCACCAAGAAGATGTGACATGCAGTTCACCTACACGCTCCACAAGTAGCTCCGAGCTTTATTGTTTCAGTTCAGTTCCAAAACACTGGTTATATGAACCCCGCCCCCCCCCAGTGGAAACCTGCAATTCTTGTAAATATTTAATGGGTGAACAATTTTAGCAATGAAAAAGTCTGGCATTCCAAAGTCTTTATCTGTCAACAGAAATGTTTTATCTACTTATTTTTACTTGTGTATCACTTGGAAATATATTCACTGTAAATGAATAAACATTTGCATTTTTATTTGACTACATGGGACTTGAGCTGATTTTAAATGAACCCCTCACTTCATGGTGGAGATGTCAGAGTTTGGTATGAATCAGGTTTGTTTTGTCAAACACAACTGATCAACTAGCTCGACTTCTCTGAAAATCGGTTCCAATGCGCCACCTAGTGTTCAAATCTTACTTCACATCGTCCCCTTGAGTAGAGATCTAACTAAACTGGCAACCAGGTTGTTTTCTCCATGTGTTTGGATTTGAAATATAATTGGAGGTATTTGGCGTGTTCTGATGTGTTTTGATCTCAACTACCTGGGAAAAGCCTCCCCCTCTTTTGGCCAGAAATCAAAAATAGCTCAGTTGCCTTGCAGCTGAAACCTCCCGCATGTCTGCATGTTGACCACGTTGATGACTGATGTGCAAATTTTCTTTTAAGTAACTGAACATGATTAAAGATATTTTCATGTTTTACAGACGTCATCATCATCATCCACAGATTTTTAAGGGAGAATTTCTTATTTTTGTGCAGAGAAAAGCAGCTGCTCTGTTTATTTGTTTTTTGGACTTGTAATCAGTTACATTTTTCAAAATGAGATCTGTGGATTTTTCCACCTTGGCTCTTTTTCACCTCTTTTCACATCTTTTAGTAAACTACATTATTATGTGATAGCTCAAATAATGAAGACGTAGCACCTAAGCCTTCTGATCACACTGCAGATAAAACAGCACAAAAATGATTTTATTTTGTTTCTGACGTGCAATGTCCCCTTAAATGCTAAGCAATGGAGGAGTTTCACTGACCACTATTAACCACTGATAAGACCTCTGAACAGCCTTCATCCACCTCTGCAACAGTTATCAATGTCAATGTTTTGTTCAAGAACTAAATCAACACGCTGCAATTAAATTATGATCATTTTGTGCTATAAATCTAAATCTTACTTGGGAGGGTCTATTGGCAGAAACTGAATATTTAATATCCATAATTACTAGTATGTCTCAATATGTAGAATTGTGGAAAGTTTTTTGTAATTTAGTTCAAAAAGTGAAAGTATCACATATTCCATATTCATTACACATTAAGGGAACATTTTCAAGCCTATGTTGTTTTGATGTTGATGATCATGTTTTATACGGTGACACTGAATTGTCTAAATATTTTTGAGCTTAAGATTTTTTAAACCATAATCATTAAAATTAAATAGTAAAATGCTTGGAACATTTTAGTTTATGTGTAATGACTCTACAATATATTAAATGTTCAATATCTAATCTTTTTTTATACGCCATCATGTTGTTATTAGTATTTAATACACTTACAATTAATATGTCTTCAGTAGCTTAGATGATTTATTAAATCTACAGAAATCTTCCACCTACAGTAACCTAGAAAGGACAAACCAACCTGACTGTAAGGGGGCTTTTGCAGTTTTAGCATTTTTTATTAGTCTCTGTAATTTCTCCTATAGGAAGCGTGAACAGAGGGCCATTCATATGCTTGCAATATGCAAA
>KV751380.1:1397644-1441637 GCA_001698575.1 Mola mola | reverse complement strand
ATTATCCATAAAATATTCATTTAGTTCCAAAGTTCAGCGTACAAAACTGGTTGTAAAAAAAAAAACAATAAGAAAATAGCACCTCATTTAAAATTCGGATCATAAACATTCAAATGGAGGCTGTACATTTCTCTTACATGGACTGACTTCATAAAATTATGATTTTGTGATTAATTATTTTGCATTAGTTCACACTAGACTGAGAAAACAAACAATATAAAAAACATAAGCACTTGAATATTCAAGTATAATTAGTCGGACTCACTTTCACCAGAGAGAAAAATACTAATTCCACGACTTCAAACAATCGCGTGGCATTGAAAAAATCCTCCATTTTGACCCGGTCAGATGTGCTTTTGCTCAGTCAGTTCCCACTTTTGGCTCCCGTAGCTGCGTCTCAATTCAGAGGGGCTGCGTTTGAAGGCTGAATGCATCATAGTGAAAGCGACGAGCCCGTTTTTGACTTCAACAAGCTTCTCTACCACTTTGATTGTCAGAGTTTCTAGGCAACGGGACTGTGTCACAAAACAGTGGCCACGAGGACCCCGCCTCCACAGTGTGCATGCAGGTGCAGCCCCTGAATTGAGACACAGCTGAGTGTTGCTGATTAGGAGACCTGGTTGTTCAGCTGTCCGGGGTATTTCTCGAACCTCTTCTCTGCCTCCTCGCTGAACGCGTCGCCTGTAGGGATTTAAAAAAAAACAAAAAACACCAAACAATGAATGATGCGGTCTGAAAAGTTGATACCAAAACAGTGTCGGTATTTTGTCTTAGGACTGCTTACCAATGTGGCAGTTATGGAACCAGATTCGATGTCCGTCGTACTTGCAGTTGCATTTCATGGCGTTGTTGGTGAAGTCGCTCTCAGCCACCTCCTGATTCGGATTGATCACCACCTGGAGAGGAGAGAAGAGCCGGGATGGCAGGACGGAAAAATCCTCGCCGGTTAAAGACTCCGAGAGGCATTTTAGCTCCACATGCAGAGCGACACAGGCTCACCTGGAAAATGTAGTTTCCGGGTTTGACGTCCGTCATGTCGATCCACTGGCAGTCGATGTCGTGACGGTACAAATCCCAGCAGCCCACAGTGATGCCCTGATCTCCGAAGTTGGCACACTCGTATCTCTTAGAAATACCTGGGAGCAAAAACATTCTGTGACTGTAGCTAAGTGCGTTTCATGCGTTATTAATACTGTTATTTGCCAGCATATAATGAATGAACGAATGCAGTACGTATATACAGTACAATATAACATTACAATGTAAAAATACGTCTGAAATAATTAGTAAGTTAGTCAGTCAGTTGACATATTTGGCATCAATCAAATTTTCACTTTAATGTATTTAATGTACTGTATAATTACTTTATGTATTAGAATTTTTTTACTATTATGTAAGGTAACCAGGGATAATTAGACAAGCACATACTTTAATTTTCTGCTGCTTTATACTTCGACTCTACCACATTTTACAGGCAAATATCGTTCTTTTTATTTTTGGTCGTTACTTTGCAGATTGCAAGCTGCATCTGAGTCAAGGACCATTTTTGTAAAGAGGCTTTATTATATTGGTTTGATTAAAAAAAAAAAAAATATGACAGCAGTATGATTGGAAAAATGCTATATACAGTATTTACTGTACATAAAATATAATGTTTGAGTTACATTTACTTGTACTTTTGATACTAAAATATACATTATTTATTGCCCGAAAATTACTTTTATTATTAAAGTGCATTGAAAATTCAGCTGTTAGGATTTATATTGGTGACTCAAATTTGCCAAAGTAATATTGTAGTCAGTTTCTTTTCTTTTACTCAAATGTGTCTTTTGGATATTCCTTACAACAGTGCTTTTACTTAACAAAAGGAGTTCTTCCTCCAACACTGTTGATTGTAAGATACGTGGCTGAATCAATAAAAACAGACTTAATAAACCTGTATTTATATAATAGGTAATCCTTGATTTATTTGCCTGGTTGCCTTTTCATTTGACTGTGAACCCCCTAAAAACTTAAAAGATGTCAGAGAATTCCACCTTCATCCACATCATTATGATCACTCGTGACAGGAGGGACAGCGTTCTGTCCCGTGGTTCTGGTCCCGGTTCTCCAAACGTACGAAAAACGGACCCGCGTTTCGACTCCCAGCTGCTGACTCACCCTCTTGACAGTCTGAGTCCTCCAGGCAGAAACTGGCTTTGTGTCCTTCGGCCACTTTGGTTCCGTTGAGGCTGAACAGGTCATAGAGCGTGAACACCTCCATGCTGTGGTAATGGGTAATGTCTGCATGGCACGGAGGAGACCTCGTTAATAACAAGAAAAGCCTGGTTCCGAAATCACGACGAATGAAAGAATTAAAGAAATAACCGCCAGGGATAATGTGAAACAAAAATGATGCAGAAAATGAATAAAAAAGTGGATGCAGGAGAAAAGTGTAACGCTGGAAGAAATGTTAGATGTTTTAGTACATTTAATGTTCACGTAAAACATGGTTAACTTCTGCTGCAGGGACTCAGTAAGTTTCATTTAACGTCAGTAAACCTGTAGAGGAGCTGCAGAATAATGGAGACGGAAGGAGGAGGAGGAGGAAGAGGAGGAGGAGGAGGAGGAGGAGGATACACTGGGACGTTTTTTCCCCCCCCATTTATCTTTAGTTTATTCATCAGCTGACTCAGTGAAAAAAATATCTAGCTCATAAATTAAATTCACACGACATCTTTTGTGATGTGGACGGTAAATCTATCCGTCAATCTATCTTAACTCAGTTTTAATCATAAAATGTGAACATATAAAAGGTCGTACTGAATATGTGGATTTAAGACAAAACGATGTAGCTGCCCTGCCCCTGCCTCCTCAAACACTTCCTGTCCGATTTTCCTCGTCCACTCCCGTCTGCTGTTAATCGATACGCAGCTGTCCTCCAGAATCTGTGCTGGTAAAATAAGCCGCGTTACCCGTGGCAGGCGTGCCAGACCCACGAATGCCTCCCCGCCTTTGGCTTGAAGTCGGCCCGGCCGATGTTGTGGATCTGCGAGGAGAAGCGGAGCAGGCGCCGGTGTCCGTAGGGCCAGTTGGCCTTGGCGGCAGATTTGGACAGGCAGTCCTCCTCGGCGGCGCAGTAGAGCATGTGCAGGGGGCGGTCCTCGATGTAAACAGTCTGCTGGACCAGAGAGGCGTTCAGGACGAGGTCAGAGGCCGCTGGGAACAGAGGCAGGAGACGGGAGAGACGCTACATGTTATTTACACAGAAGAGACAGCTGCAACACACTTCTTAAAGGACAGCTCCGGCACTTTTTAAACATGAGCCCTAAAGGCTCTAAAATGTCAAAAAAACACATATTTTTCTGAATATGCTGTATCTCCAGTATGAAGTTTGGCCCCCCCTATAACTACTTAGCTTGACTAAATGGCTATACAATGCGATGGCTCAGTGCAAGATAGCTTGTTTTCACCACTAACTATGCTGAAAATGTTATTGCAAATGTATCATAAAGTAGATGCCTATGACTCAGTAGCTGTAAAGACACTGTATAAAACAAATGTTTGTACAGACTGTGTTTTTCTTACTTTCCTCTGCTTGGTGACACTGACGGTGTATTACTCATACAGCCAGTCCATTGCAACCAAGTTTTTTGTGTAGGAAGTAAAGTCTGATTTCCACAGCATGGAACAAATGGTTTGGAATCAATCTACACAAATTCATTTGTCTTGACTAGTTGTGTCTGGGTTGTACCATCAGTGACAGAAGGTAGCAACCAAATTTGTGTATTTTGTGAGGTTTTAAAGCTTGTAGTGTCCCCCTGTAAACAGTTTCCATTAATGTCTGTGTCATTACTCACTCTCAGAGCAGATGACTCCGGCTGCAAACTTTGCCGCCGACTTCTGGCAGCTGATGGTTTTGTGACGCTGGCACTGGCTCAGCGATATCTCGTTTCCCGTGCACTTCACGCCGCTCATCACCATCTCCGTCACGTTGCTGCTGTCCCAGTACCAGGTTTCCTTCGAGCCAGGGATCAGACAATAGCAAACAATCATGCAGCGTGACGCTGCCGCTCTAAAAAAACAGATGTTCATGACTCATGTTTGGCTGCACGCCGATGAAATTTTATGAGTTTATGATTGCTGAAGGACAATAACAGAAATGGAGACAAGTGACTTTCTGGATGATTTCTCAGTTTCACACCACCATAAATTTATAAGTATTTTAAGTTTTTTGTATAGTACATCAGTCAAACTTTTTAAAACTGAAATCAATGAAGTTTGTGTCTAAAGAGCTAAAAAAATGTAAGTTTAAAAGCTATAACTAAACTTCAAAGTAAAACACAAGGGGGAATATTGTTATATACGGACATGAAGACATGAAATGAAGTTTCTTTGATTCTGAATACATCTAAACCTCCAAATCTCCCTTCAGTTTACCGCTTTAAAACTCTACAAAGTTCTCGGCTGAGATTTAAAGCTTCAACAGTGATTGAATGTTGCGGACGTGTACTATACGTGCAGTGTTTCTTAAAGTTTATATTCAACATATTGTTTTTACAAAACTGCACGTTGCTGGGCTGAAAAAAAACCCTCAAAAAATACAATCAAAATGGGCCCATAATTAAAGGCACATCACCTTAAATGAACCTTCAGGGTTTCGTGTAGAATTTCATATCATTAAAATTATAAATCTATTTCCTTAAACTACCTCTCTGCTTCTAAATCTTATAGTTCTTGTAGTTTTTCTGAAATATCCATATCCATCACTTCTGATATGCACGACGGTCTCTCAAAATCTGTTTCATTGGTGCTTTTACTTTTGATTGTTATTCAACTGTTTTTCAGTGTGCATGAGGGTTTTTTTTTCTCTACATGTTGCCTCCTGATATTTCATCCTGTAAACAATAAATTCCCTCTGACTCAAAAACAAAATCTCTTGATTTATCTAGTGGTCCTACTTACATTGATGGCATGCATGGCGTAGCCGAGCCCTAGCTGCCTGCAAACCACCATGGCTTCCTTCGTGCTCCAGCCTGTGCTGCACACTGTGCCCCACTTGGACCCAACCTGAACCTCAACCCGGCCCTCGTAGCTGCTCCGGCCGCCCACTATCCGCATCTGCAGACAGGCCCTGCTGGGAGTCAGTGAGGGGACACGCTTCCTGTCCCGACTCTGAGCTGTCTGGGCAGAAACTAATGCAGTTCGTAGCCAGTCCTCTGGCAGTGGAGAACGTGTTGTCGAAGCAGCACTTTGGTTTTTTTTTTTATAGGGGTAGGCGTGGGCTCACACATGAGCTCACCGCTTGGTTTTAGTCATGAGTGTTGGATTAGAAACTTCTGTTGTTCCTTCTCACATGGAAAGCCCAACACAGCTTCCACGAGAGAAAAGAAACATCTACTTCATATGGAAATTTTAATGCACTGTCAGACATCTATGAATGCATACATGTTTAAAAATATATACTCCAAAATGGTGCAAATAAACCATATTAGAATGCTGCACATATTGGATAATATGTGACTACACGGATATATTGTATATATTTAAAAACATGTGCATAGCATTAAATGTATTCACTGTAATGATGGAGAGAAACTGTCCATTGAGAGTTGATGACAGTACATTATATTTGCATATGTCAAGTAAACTAAAAGGCAACCGAAGCTGCAGAGAGCAGGCATCGGCGGTGTTAATGACCTACTTGCAGGCCCTGGTTAGCGTAGCCCAGGCCCAGCTGCCTGCAGGCCACCATGGCCTCCTTGGTGGTCCAGGTCTCTCCGCAGATCAGACCCCAGCTCTGCGTCCCGTTAGAATCTGAGCTCAGCACCTCCAGGCGGCCCTCGTAACGGGTCCGGCCTCCCGTGAGTCGGATCTGTGCGGGGCCGGAGGATGTTAGAGGCCGCAGAGCAGAGCATAGATACAGGAGGGCCGTGTGGGATGAAAACTCTGCTTTAATCTGTTAAGAAGGCTGGGGTTTGGGGACCACCAGGGGTCCAGTTTGCTGTATCAGAAATCCAGGAAAATTGTATTTTTTTTTTTAAAGTTTTTTTTTTCATATCCAATTAAGTTAGAGCAACAAGAAAAAAAGACATTCAATCTTTAAAGTTATCATACACATATTATTATGAAGACTTTCTTTAATCTTCAAACATTAAAGTAATTAAAGAACTCAGAGGTGAATCATTTACCCGAGATGGTCCGTGGTCTAACTTGGGTCAAGTTTTATTAAACTTAACATAGGGATTTACTTTACTGGTTGTTTATGTCATTGACATAAATAATGATGGATGACGCGAAAAACAGAGCCAAAATATCTTGCGTAGGATCGCTGCTCTGGCACCGGATATCTTATTTAGTCAAAGGTATGGTTAAAGGTTGGTTAAAGGCATGTACCGCTACCTACCACCAGGGGGTGACCAAGATGTTTGGGCTTCACTTGGGGAGCTCTTGCGTCATCCATCTTCTTATGTGAAGGGCTCACATGTATGTAAGTCAAACTGAGTCAGACTTGCAGAGTTTTTATCCCATTTAGTGTGGCCTCTATCTGCATCTATAGAAGAGGGTGAGCTGCTAAAATAAAAGGCTACACGACCAGAAATACTCTATGTTAAGAGGAAGTCACTGCTGTCACAAAAAAAAAATTTGACATGTTTCAAATTAAGTTTCAAGCTATTTAACTGAAACAGCAGTTAAAATATGAAACTGCAGCCTCCTATGAAACAAACAATGTTTTTGTGGCAGCAGTGAAGAAGTGTTGACCGAGAGTGAAAAGTATTTCTGTGAGTATAAATTTTTGAATGTCACATGTGAGGGCACATAAACTTCCAGAGCAGCAGAAAACTGAAGGAATTAATAATACAACATAACAGTATATAACAAGAAATTTTTCATGTTCTTCGCTATAATGCATTAATCCAAAGAGGTGGAATTTGACGAAAACAAATTTTCCCGAGCACAGCTACGCGATTCCCTGTGGCTGCAACAAGCGGCATCGTAACAGACAAGTTAACGGCAGGTTTAGATTAAATATTAGATTAAGGAGTTTCAGCTCTGACCGAGTTCTCGAGGCCCATGTAGGGTATGTTGCAGCGGACGGCGGCGTCCTCCGTGTGCTGGCAGTCCTCTGACGTGATGTTTTTAAAGGGGCAGTTCCAGATGGACTTCTCCTGGCCGAGGCACTTCACCTCGTTCATGTAGATCGGACCCATTCCTGAAGAGACACACAGACAGACAGCAGTTTAAAAAAAAAAAACCCACATTTACAGAAAATTCAGCAGAATCTGAGAGCCAAGGCCAAGAGAAGGCCAAACCAGGTCTGTATTTACAGCTTCCTGAGCAAACAATTCATTTAGAGCTTCTCATGCAAATAACTTTGCAGTGCCAGGAAGTATCTAACCACATCACAGATTTAGACGATTTAACGAGATGTGAATTAATACTTTAGGTAGGCCTGTATTGACATCTGAAGCTATGCAGCAGAATGTATTTAAAATGAGCTTAAGCATTACCAACTGCAGCAGTGAAAAACACATTAATGCACCAACGTTAAATAGTTTTTCATTAATTCGGGTCAGTCTGCATTATGACCACTTCTACTTTGCTTAGAGCTCTGATATATTTACTTTAAATGCCTCTCTTCTACTCAACAGAATACAGCTGGACTGTGGTATTAGTACTTCTTCCACCAGTAATGACACATTCTAGTTCTACTTCGAGTAAACGTGTGGAAACCCAGAATTGACTGTTGAGCAAAATATCTTTATTACCAATGAAGTGTGAGTTTTAATGGGCTTTTTACATGGTGCAACCACTGCACCATTTGATGAGGTTGTCGGATCAGAGCAGAGCGATCCAAATTGGCACATTCCAGCTTTTGGGACATCAAAAAACTTTCAGGTTCTAAAAGCTCTTTCATGTCAAGGAGCCCAAACATTTCATTAAACAGAACTCCATCTAATAAGAATATTTTGTTCAGATGTTTGTTTTAGAACGTGTATAAAAGTCATTGTCAACCTACTTACACATCCTGCCATTATGTTCCTTATGGTTGGAGCCACTTACTTATTCTATAATGTCCTCCCAGAAACATGTAATACATGTAGAGACTGAGCAGAGAGTTTGATCAAATGGTGATTTAACCTAAGCCAGAGGACAGAAGACACATCTAGAGGCACGTACATACCTCTCAAAGCAGATCTGCAGATCAATTTCGAACTTTCTGAGCATGCATGTTCTCTGTCTGCGAGACCCTGCTTTACATTCACCCTCCTACGGCACCGTGAGGCGATTGTACGAGCTTCCCGTCAAAGGAATTCCTTCAGCGGTGATCGTTCCTGACTTCGGGGACGCCGAGGAATGTTTCTCTGGCTGATCCAGCCAGGTGGTGGTCCGACAGCCATGTGAGCACAGAGCGGACCCACTGCTGCCTCAGAGAGATTTTGTGACGAGCGTCCTGCACCGACTTCCTCCGCGGTGGAAATCTTAATGTGCACACAGGAGAGCAGACCTCCCCGAACAGCTTTTCTGAGAGCTGCGCTTTCAAACATTTAGAAACCTGCTTAATGTTGGAATAATTCAAACACAAACACAGCATTTTACTCAGCTTTCAGGGTTGTCCGATCCAGTTTTTCAAAGCAGGTTAAACTAAGAATGATGTGTGTCTCTTTTTGTCCTACAGTGGAGTTTGTGTTGCTCATATGGAGACGTGCTGGACTTTTAAAATTCCCTGACTTGTTTTCCGATGACATGGTCTGTACAGACACCCTGGCAGCGTCTCTGAAATAAACACAGGATGAAGCTATTTCATAAGTGTGGAACGGTAAGGGCTAATTAATGTCAGGAATGTAGTGTGTGTGGTGCCTCGTATTTGTGAATAAGACATATTCATAGATGGAAATTATGCAGGCAGATGTGGCTGTTATTGCAGAGACTTGGGCTTCATGCACAACACTCGTACGCTGATTACAATAAGCTCCAAATGAGGAATCGGCGTGGGAATGTGAAGACACGGTATTAGTTCTGCTTGGGGAAGAGATGAAATAAGAGATAAAACCGGCTGCAGACAGACAGTTGCTGACTTAGTCCAATTAAGAGCACAAACGCCTCAGGTGAGGGATTTAGATAGACTAAAGCAAAATACCATAAACAGCGGCAGCATGAGAAAGTGATTTCACAGCAAGATCCACATCATTATCACACAAGAAAACATTGTTACAAACACAGTATTTTAAGCAGAGTTTAGTTCAATTATGGCTTTTAAATTAGTATAATTTTGATGCCCAGACGGCAGATTAAAATGTTGGAATTGTAAATTCCATGGAGACCGAGATGAATGTTCCATCCAATTCATATCAAGATTTCTACAATGTCTATCACAGTATATCCACACTATATGTAAACGGGATGACAGTCTGATCAGAACTACTTAAACTGTGACATTTTCCACCTGAGGCACAAGACATCAAGACAATTCCCATCCATGTTTGGGTATTTTAAGCTAAAACATGATTTTTTTTTCCCTTGCTCTACTAGACTTCTCTTTAGTATTTCACTGATCTACTATCTGACATGACTTACAGCTGTAAGAAATATTTAACTTTAATCAAAAAGCTCTAAAGGCACATTTTGAATGAAAGGTGGGTGAAAATTGGTGTTAGCTCCCTGCCTTAAACCACAGAAATGAAAAAAACACCAGTAACTTATACTGAGTGCTCATGGCCACCTCCCACTTCTTTGGTCCTTTTGACTAACTGAAACAAGTCTAAACCCTTTTGTCACTGTGCCACATTCTGCATCCTCACCTTGCCCCATGCGGGATCCGGTGAGGGCCTCCTTGGCGCTGCCGAAGCCGAGCTCCCTGCAGACGACGCTGGCTGACTGCAGGTTCCAGCGATCATCGCACACCGTTCCCCACTCGTTGTCCTTCAGCACCTCCACCCGACCCTCGCCAGGCCTGGCACCTCCCTTCAGCCTCACGTTGCTCTAGACAACAAAAACAGGCACATAAAACCAGATTTTATTCAGCGGCCTGGCAGGTATCTTCAGTAATTTGACCAGGGGATTGTCTTACTGCACAAAAAATTACATTTTAATGATACTCAAGATGCACTAACAAGCTTCTCCCGGAGCTCTCAACCACATTTATGTCCATGACAACCGAGCAAACTCTCTCCGGAGGAGGACCATGAGATGCTGTGAAAAATTTAAAGCTCTGGTTCCTAAAGTACCCATTCTACCTCAGTGACAGACAAGCAAAGGGGTGTTAAAGGGGGTGAATGAATTCAATTTGTGCGGGAATAAAAACGAAGATTGTTTGGCTTCAGAAGCTGTTGTCAAAGTGGAACCTCGATCCAATATTAAACAATAGATTAACTGCTTCGATAAAATCTGATATCGTGACAGCCAGCAAATAATCAACAATGGCTGCACTTAGCAAGTGCTGTTTAAGTGTCCTGCTTATTATTAAAACACGTGATTTCCCTACTAAAAAATTTAGTTCCCTTAACCTGTATAGATAAGTTGATACCCCAGTTTTTAAGCCAAACTGGACGATTAACCTTTTATAGTCAAAAATCATGATTTTGTTGTTACAGTTTCAAAACTTCTGCAATAAAAAAAAAAAACCCAAAACAAAACAAACAAAAGCAAAACACATATGACTACCTCACCGAAGTTTTAAGTTTCTTCTTCAAGGCACTGTTCTGCATGAGGAGCGGTCCCGGCATGCAGCTGACCACAGCCGCCATGCCACCCGCGCAGGAAAAAGTGGCGTTTGGCTTGGTGAACTCCAGGGGACAGGCCGCCAGGTGGACCTCTGAGCCCGTACACGCCACGGAGTGAACGTGGAAGTAGCTCTTCTGACGCTCCAAAAACAACCTGAAGGGAGCAGAAGGGAAGGACTGTCTGCTCTGTCCCAAATCCATACTTCAGTATATAAGTCCAGGATGAGTATTTACTATACAGCATAATTATATTAATATATAATTATGTATACTCCTACATTATACTGTTTATATAATTATAATTGGAATCAGCATGTTCTATGGATTTGGGATGCATGAATTGATTAAATTAATTAGTCAGTCCTTGGGTTGTATTCAGAGTAGTGGATTAACATTTGACATTATCCTGAGATCTAAAACAAATAATGAATGATCACACAAATGCACGACGGACTGAAAATACGCTACATAGTCAAGATCATTCACAAAGTAAAAATGAACATTTATGAGCAACACCGAGGGCTTTTCTCAGGTCACCACAAAATACGGTAACACACACACACACACACACACACATCAACTCACGTTACAGCAATAATAAAATCGCTGTTTCATTAAAAACATGGTGGACAAGAGGGGAAAAAAAAAAAATCACAGCTGCTGGAAGCCTGAGTTTGAGCTTGGCCAACAGTACATCTGTGTCCAGTCAACACACTGTTAATGTAATTGTCTAAATGTAGCTTGCAAATTGAAGACAGTTTCTAACATTAGCGTTGTGCCAGAATATTTTCTTTCCAAGAGTCAAAGAAGAAGATAGAAATCCCTTCTAAGCTCCGCGTTAGGAGTTATTACATATGTTAAACGTGGTGGTAGCCAGCCGTCATTTCACTCAGCCTAGCATTAAATTGAGAAAATAAAGGGAAGCAGTTAGGCCTATTCTGTATGTAGTTAAAGTCCACCTGAAATGGAAAACCGTAATTTCGACCCCTTTAGATCACATCCTCGATCATACTGTCGCCTACGAAACAATAAATGTCCCCCCAAAAAAAAGTCAAAAAACACATTTCTTTGTATTTCTATATTGAAACTCGATATTGTTTTCTTCCGGGTAAAAACGTGAAATAACATCAACCGACGATGTCATGGCAGCTGTCAATCAGTCTTGGCTGGAGGTCAGCAGAGCTCAGCGGAGCTACGACTGTTGCTATAGTTACCAGCTATCCAGCTTCATCCCAACGTTATGCCGCAGCCTTCCATCCTCTGACTGGTTCTTTCCTGTTTCGGTGGGAAATAAGACTCGACAATGATTCAGGTGGACTTTAAAGTCTGGCAAACTAAAATCCTACTAACTAAAACAGGGGCCTAATCACACATCTGGTGGTTTAATTTCGAAAGCGAGCGACTGCTGCAGGAAGAATGACAGTGAACTTCCTGCTCAGTTCATGACAAGAAAGTGAAAAACTGCCTTTGCTGGCTTCCTTCAAGTCTAAGGAACATTTTAGGGACCATCTCATCAGTCTAAGTGCTGCGTTTGCCGAGAGGCCTGCGGAAGCAGCACGTGTGTCGGGTCATTTCAGACGGCGTGAATTTACCCCCTGAAATGTTGCTCCTGCGTTTACCTTTTGCCGGGGCTGCTCTGTTTAGACACAGCCAGCGGTTTAGACTTAGTGCTAGCTTTAGCTTTGGCTGTCGGCCTGCAAGGTAAACAGGGGTTAGAGTGCACAGTGAAGGAGGGGAGAAAATGAGGTGACACAGGTTACAGGATGCACATCGATCACCGTCGTCACGCTGTCCAAAAGGACGTGTCCCCTTCAAACGCAGGTGAATAAAATCCCCAAATCAAAATCAACAGTCACATAAGATTTTCTTTTTTTTTGGAAGTGACACATTCTTTTAAAATGCATGTAGATAATCACAAACCTGACTTACAATATGGACATGCACACGTTAACTCGACACGTTTCATCAGGCTCATAATGCACTGCGTGGCCAAAAGTATGCGGACGCTCACTTTCAGTTTGGGCCCGTTTCTCATATTTTCAGTGCATCGTCACAGTTCTAAGTAAGGGAAATCTCACTGTTATCCCACACGATGACATTTGTGCAATATTAGTGGGGAAAGCTTTACATTCCAATGAAGGTAATGAAGGTAAAACAGGGTTGTGATATGATTTCTTCAGTTTGGTATGAACAGAGGCCCAGTCTCAACGCTTTCAACACCTTTAGGATAAACTGAAAATGTAAAAAATTGATTTATTGTTAAGGCTTCCACATTCCTTTGGCCACGCTGTGTATGAGAAAGTATAAAGCATCATCCTATACATTTCTTTAGGTAAGAAAATGTGCTACTGTGAACGTAGCCAATGGGAACCTCGAGTTACCACATTGATTTTGATGGATGGCTTTGCTGTTAAATTATAGAAGTAGTTGTAGAGAAAAAAAAAATAAGAAACACGCACAGTTTATGTTAGTTGGTTCTTCAACTTTGTCAGTGCAGGTTTTTCAGCATTAAAGTGTAGTTTTATTCATGAGAATAATAAGTGTGACTGTGGATTCATCACAACTACCAACCTGAGATTGGTTTTGGGAATCTGAACTCATTCGAACGTTCTGGTCTGCTGGTATTCTTTATTGTCTTATTGTCAACATATCCAAAGAAAAGAGCAAAATCAACAAAGTCAAAGTCTAATATAGCTTATTTCTCAGTGCCAAAGAGCTTAATTGGTGTCCAAAAATTATTAAAAGCACCTTTAAGGAGCCACACTGTTGTAAATAATACGTAAATATTGATATAATCATCCGCAGATTAAAATAGTCCCTAAACAATAGGACCAATTTAAGTGAGTTTAAATAATATAGGTTTAAAGGAGGATACTGTGTGTGGTGTCACATATGTCTATTTTATCCTGCTTAAATGATCTTAGCTAAAAAGCAAAAGTGTTTTAGGAAATGACCTCAAAAAAAAACCTTTATTTTCTGTGAACCGTATAGCTTTTAAAGCGGTTAATTATTCACTGTAATAATTTCGTTTTAACTCCTAATACGGAATACCTGGTGCAGTTTCTCAACATCAGAACACTTTTTTTAAAAACAAAAACTGATACACAATATGTGAATGACTGACTTTTGCTCTCATTAAAGTAGCAAAACAGCAGCCCGCTCTGAGCAAAAACAAGATCACTTCTGTGACATTTCAAGTTGAAGAACCCAGAATAAGAAGTACACTGACCTCCTCCAAAAAGCATGCCATAATGGAGACTGGGAGTTTCATTAGTTGCCTTAGATTATTAAAGTAAAGATTAATCCATGACAAAATCTAACCCGGGTCACTGACACGGCACAGATTGTTGACATCTGTCCCATCAAAAAGGGCATTGAAAAATCAAAATGATAAAACATCCAATTCACTTGTACATAATACATAAATATAGATCATTTTTTTATGCCTTTATTCTGCTCTGTAGTGTCCTGCTGTTGCAACAATGCAAATTTCCCCCTTGTGATCTTATATCATTATGTTACACATTATATAGTTTAGGTTCCTTTGATTAGGTCAGTTTTTTTGCAATCTGTGCAGTGCCAGATGTGAAAATGTGATCAGATGCAACCGTCACACGACCCCTTCACATGTTGCACGTCATAATAATATGATATTAAAAGGTAGGGGAAGCGGTCAACTAGCTAGAAACAGCAACTAAATGGTTATTGTCTACTCCAACAGGAAACCCACTGTCAGGACCACAGCAAACAGGGTGCAGATGGGCGTGGACGGTGGGTTTTCCCAGTGACAGTGTACCTTCCACCGGCCGAAACATTAACCTTTGGCCTGGAGACCTTCTCGGCCGCCCGCTTTTTCAGACGTCTGCAACAATAAGACAGCCAGATTCCATCACACACAGGAGAGAGGCTAAACACACTCATCCGCTGGCTGCGGATGCACACACACACACACACACACACACACACATTTTGTCTTTTACAGGAGCGTCTCTGTTGAATCCCATTTTTGGCATTCCACAAGTCTCCAGCATATTACGTTACAAAGTCCAGGTCACCAATCTATGATCACAGTTACAGGAGTATGCCAACTATTCACTGTCCAGTCTGCTGGTGGCCGCATCAGTCTATGTCTGGGTTTCAGTACATGTTATCACCAAAATGATCAAATGTGAGTCAGATGTTCCCAGTAGCTGTTTGTAGGTACCTTCAAACTGATCGTTGTTGCCTGAGCATTATGTGAGCAGCCGACCTCCCCGACTGTTCCCCTGAGCCTCAGCCTTCACGAGCCCTTGAGAGAAAACACACATTTCCCCTCGCACTACTGTGAACCGTGTGTATGTGTGTCCCTCACACAAGACTCCCTCAAACGGAGCGCAGCCAGGAATGTGTGCAGTCACACTGGAAGGACAAACTGTCCGCGGAAGTTCACTGAACTGTCCTTTCATGCAGCAGCATGTTGAAGCCAGTTTTGATTTGACTACAAACAGTGGCAACACACGTACATACGAGTGTCCTAATTGGACCATTAATCTGCTCATTCGGTCCAACTGTCCAATACGACTCTTTATTTTTACCCCTCTGTGCATCTCACGGACCCAAGGAATGAACCCAATAGATTATGAAAGCAAAAAACTGAATCTACATCCTGTTTTAAGGGCACCAACTACTTAATAACAATCAACTATTAACAGTACTCATGGAAAAATCTTAGATTTTCTCCTTCTGTTGTTTAGAAAAGCCACATTGGTGCTTATTTTCTTGTCATGATTAAAAGTAGAAATCCTGCATAGTCTGAAATGTCACAGTGGAATGCAGTCCAATACAACATATAATTTCCATTGGTCTGTGGAAGCCATCTCTCTGTGCCTTTCTTACGTCACGACTAGTTGAGTATTATTTAGAAAAAATTTGCAAACATTAAAAACTGGTATTTGTGAAAGCCCCACTGAGCACTATCAAATCCTGAGCACTGCTACTGACTAATACTAAGAACTACTGTATCAAACACCGAGCGCCGCTGCTGCCAAATACTGAGACCTACTTCCGCCAAATACTAAGAATTGCTGCCGCCACATATGGAGCGGTTGTCCTCTGACACTGAGACCTGAGTGCTTCGTTTTACTTAGTCCACATCAAGGAATCCTTGGATCCTTGTTATTTATAGAGTGAGGATTTTGTTCTTTTTTATAACTTTAGGACACATCAGATGTGGACCCCAGGATTACCTGGCGTTTGGGCCATTGTCACTGGACACCCACCCGGGGTTGATCATATACCGGAATGTGTCCAATAGCGCCAAATGGGTCGATTTGAGTGATTTAATGGGTCTGAAGAGTTTTTTCCAGGGCTGACACAATTAGGCTATTAATTGATTAGTTTATTAATTAAATGGACTATTGTTTAAGACATTTATCAAGCAAAAAAAAATACTGTTAGTCTCGGAGTGTTTAGTAGGAAGCAACTGGACTTCTTATCTTGTTTGTCTTATCTTATCTTCTTATCTTGTTTGTTCAAACAAGATAAGAAGTCCAGTTGCTTCCTACTAAACACTCCGAGATTAAGATGACCTGGATGACTGAGAACTTTCACGGACATAATACTGTTATTCCAGCTTCCAGATTGTCTAAATTGTGGCTTTCCATGTTTTAATATCAATATATGGGGAATTTGGCCGTAGCAAAACATTTAGTAACTTGTGATTTGCACCGTCACTATTTTCCGCCATTGTATAGACCAAACAATATAGTTTATTAATTAAAGGGAAAAAAGGCGAATAAAAAGGTCAATAGCAAATCACATGAGCTGAAAAACAGAAGTTGAAGTCTTCAAATGTCCAATTTTTTCACTCCAACAAACAAAAATTGTAAAACAACTGAAACAATTTGGCATGATCAAGCATGTTAATCTATGCATCAATTAACACATTTTATGTCATTCGTTGCTTCAGCTGTTTTTTATACTTGAATGTGGACATGAGAATAAAGATATCTCAGTATTTCTTTCCTGAAATATCACCCCACACAAAACAGAGTCCTGCTGATGTGAAAACACACACTGGTTTATCCTGTTTAATCTCTGCTGGCAGTTATGATAACAGCTTTTCAACCTCCTCCATGAAGTAATGAACAGAGGCAGAGGACGAGAAGTATGTGATCCGACTCAGACATTGTCTAATCAAAGGAAAAACAAACACATCTTCAGACGGAAAAACAATCAGAGGCTCATGTGCTTTGTTTTCCAGCTATCTCACATCCACAGTAAACAGAAGCTCCTATAAAGTCCGTTTGCAGTCCGGTCAAAGTGTTGCCAAATTAGTTTAAAGTATAAAACATCACATCCTGAGTGACTGACAAAGTTCCGGCCACTTCTTACTGAGTCAAGTACAAGGGAAGACCTACTCCAGCATGGAGTTTGGCTGCTCCGATCCTTTAGCTCCACAAGGCTATGCAATCAAACAGAAAGTCAAGTCAAGTCAAAACCTTTTTCGCTTGAGCTTAAAGCTTAATTACGCTCAAAATGTTATTGCAAGTGTCTGCTAACATGGGGTAGATACCTACGGGGAAACACCTGTGTGATTTTCACTCACTGTATAGTTGAATTTCATACTGGAGTCATTTTTAAAAAAAGGCTGGAAAATGGGGCATAGGTTGAAAAACACTGAAGTTCTCCTTTAAGTTGATTGAGTGAATCACAGAATCAATTTGCGCAGCTTGTAGTCGATTGATTACACTCACCTGTAGAAGTTCTTGTTGACTTTCCTCTCATGCGGGAACCCCAACATGCCACAGACCACATGCGTGTTTTTGATGGTCCATCCCAGGTCGCAGATCTGCGCCCAGCCGTCTTTGTACTTCACCTCCACCACGCCCTCCGTGATGGGCGGCCTCTTTTTGGCCGTGGCCACCACAGGCCGGAGTCGCACCTCCTCTATCTTGTTCTCATCGACCTGAGCCTGCACAAAACAAACAAGAAAAACTAACAACAGATTTTATTTTTTGACCATTACCCATCTGTAGTTAATGTAGTAGCCACTGATTAGCCTTAAAAACTCATTTCTGTTTTGTAATATCACATATTCTATCTGTTTGTACATGAAAAATGTTGCCTTAAATGGCTTGGATGCAACTACATCTTTGCCTCATCTAGATTGTGAGGATCTATGAAAGTGCCCCTTTAGTGTCCCAGGTCAGGGTTAGAGTGAGTGAGCCTGAGCTTACCTGCTCTATCATCTCCCCACTTTATAACTAGTCTACTATATTCTGCACGGGGGCACGTTCTTACGTTGGAGTAATTCGGCCAAAAATGTTTGATCCAGACATGCATTCCCAGGAAAAACAGGTGGAGCTACTTGTACAAGGTCGCCTACAAGGTGATGCATCGGAATGGTAATTTTTTCCCTTAGGGCCTTCCCTACGTGGAAGGCCCGGGCTCTCAGAATTCATTTTCTGAAGACGGTCCATTGGTGGATTGCAGAACGAAAACAGAAATCCTCAGCCATGTCACTGATGATGTGTGTCTCAGTACATAAAAAACATGGACATGATAACAAGGACAGAAATGTGATTTCCATCAGAGGCGGTGTGGGAACGGGAACAGGATGGCTTGTTTTTCTCATGTTGATCTCTCCATACAGACATGTGATGACATATGCAAGACTCTTTAAGACTCTTGAATGAGTGCAGCTGACCAAACAGTGATTCACAGCAATGAAAGAATAATTTAAGAGCGAGTCGGGAATAATTTATGTCGAATCCTCCCACTAACAGCTTATAAGTGGTGAATCTGACTATCTCTTATACTTAGCTTTGCAATGAGTCAACACCATTGTGGTCCATTTATTTGGAAAAATAAACCATAGTGGGGTCACATACCAGCCTGTGGTCCCACATGGAAGTTTGGACTCCACATCTGACTCATAGTAACAAGCGTAAAGAGTTTGAACGTTCGCCCACATGTGAGACTTTTTTCACACGTGGGCGGACGTTCAGTCTCTGCTACTAATGTTACAGAAACACCTCATTCAGTCATTTGAGATGTTTCCAGTTGTCTGTTGAGAAGAATCAAACCTTAGCCACCTTAAAACAGTCACTTGTACAAATGGCTATTCCAGGGGTCAGCTTTATTTATCCAGAGACAGACAACCAGAAAACATAATGCCTCCGGCCCTGGTTGTCGCCAGGGGCAGAGGTTTAAAAAAAAAAAAAAAAAGACCCATTAGAAGCAACTGTAAATTGTACTGCATTCCAGTCTACAATGATATGTAGAATATGCAATAGACATTTGCAACAACACTCAGTCTGTGTTGTTGCAAAAGCTGTTGCAAGACAGCTGTTTGCCAAGAATTAAATGAAAGGATATGAAATCTGTTTGGCTAGAAGGAAGCAGACAGGTGTATTTGTGTGGGTGAGTTAAAAGCTGCAGCCTGTCCAGTATTGCCATGAGGTGATGTAATAAGTATGCGGAGAGTTTTTCTCAGTAAACTTGATATATCCTCAAGAACCGAGTGCAACATAAATTCCTTTGAGTTATTAGCAGGATCGTGACCTCAGGGTCACTGGTTCAGATGTCAGCATTTATCCTCCATTGCAATGTCTGTGTGTTATACTTTTAAAATCCCTGTTGCTACATGGAACAACCTCAACGACATTCAAACCAGCGACTTAGATGTCAGGTACTCTTGCCTGGTCTCTAATTATATGACCCTGAATAGTCTATTAGTGTTTGCTGAATAACCTTTTGTTTGGTGGTGTGTGGGTTGTTTTTTTTGTTTTTTTTTTGCCCACACCAGAGCGAATATCTTTTGAAGGTCGAGCTTTCTGCAGCTCTTAAACAGCTGTGTGGATAGGAAGGCTACATGGGAATAGAATTTAGTGATCTGATTGAATCCTAAAGGGTCAACACCTTTAGACACATGGTATGGATCAGGACTAATCAGCACCATATGTGTGGAAGCTACAGGTGGCAAAGAGGTGTTGAATGTCTTCAATGTGACTTAAAACATTAAAGCAAGGCTGTGGAGAAGTAAGGCTGTTAATGCTCAGGTTTATGGTATTAAAACAGCTTTTTAACGACCTACGAAGATCATGTCAACGGCAAAAAAAACCCCCCAAAAAACAAAATCTCATTAAAATGTAATTTAGCAGCTTACGTCAATGACATTTGAGTCCACGAAGCCAGGAATCCGCTCATCTTTGCACACAACGCCGGCATCCTCGTCGTGAGTGCAGTCGCTGTTGCCCCAGCCGCGAGACTTGCAGAATTCAATGCCCCTCTCACCTCCGTTGCACAGCACGTTGTCCAGCCAGATTTTCCCTGGACAGGGAGCAGACTGTCAGTGTGGCTCCGGCACACTGCCAGGCCTGGAAGTGACACACCACTGGTGCCCTGGCAGGTGAAGGCAGCAAATGAAAGCTCTTGATCGCAGGAACTAATTTCTCCAGTTGTGAGTTTAATTTTAATCAAATGATATTTAAGTTGTTAAAAATGTTAAAATTTGCATCCATATTTTAGTAAATGACAATTTTTATCATTTTGAATCTATGCACCACCACAACGGATCTGAAATAAAACAATCAAGATGTGATCAAAGTGCAGACTTTCAGTTTTAATTCAAGAGGTTTCACAAACATTTAGTGTTTAGGAGTTAGAGACAGTTTATGCAGAGAACCTCCATTTTCAGGAGCTCAAAAGTATTGGGACAGGTGACTGACAAGCAGTTTCATGGCCTGGTGTGGTCCGTTCACCTCGTTACTTCAAGACAAATGAAGCAGGTTAAAGGTCTGGTGTTGATTTCAGGTGTTGATAGTTGCCAACTATCAACATGAAGTCCAAAGAGATATCAATGCAAGTGAAGGAGGCCATTATTAGACTGGAAAACCAAATTAATCTATCAGAGAGGGAGCAAAAACTTTAGGAATGACCAAATCAATTTGTTACCTTCTTTCAAAGAAAGAATGCACTAGTGAGCTCAAAAACATCAAAAGGCCATGAAGACAACCAAAGTGGATGATGGCAGAATTCTTTCCCTGGTGAACAAAAACCCCTTCACAGCATTGAGAACAAGTCACCTGACAAGGAAGATGAAACCTTGTCAGAAAGTCTACAATCAATAGATGCCTTCATGAATGTAGATACAGAGGGTTTACGACAAGGTACAAACCACTGGTAACATTCAAAAACAGGAAGGTCAGATTAGACTTTGCCAGGAAACATCTAAAAAAGTCCTAGGATCAGATTCTTTGAACAGAAACCAAGAAAAACTTGTATCGGAATGATGGGAAGAAAGAAGTCTGGAGGAAAGGAACAGCTCATAAGGTGTCAAATATAGTGGAGGCAGTGTTACGGCATGGCCATGTTTGGCTACCAATGGAATGGGCTCACTGCTGTTTATTGATGATCTGACCGCTGACAGAAGTAGCGAGATGAATTCTGAGGTGTATAGGGCTACACTCTCTGACTGAAGGTGACAGAAGGTGGCTCCAGTGAAGGCCTAGAAAAGCATCTCTAGGGCGGGAACTCAGAATTTCTGGGGTCCATGTGCTCCAAACCTCAGGCAGTCATTGACTACGTAGGATTTTCATCCAAGTATTAAAAACTATGATTATATCTACAATTATGTTAATTGTTATTTTGTTTTGACACATATTCATGAAATTTAAAAGAAAATTTACTATATTGTGATATATATATAATTATCGTGAAATGCCATGATCCATATCATGATAACAGATTTTGTCCATATCGCCCAGTAATCATCTGCATTTGGGAGCCTCTCTGTAGGCCTTCCTGCTGTTGGCACTGGAAGAAATTCAGAGGAGCACCAACATCACTAGCATTAAAGAAAATTTGAATGCTGTGTATAAAGGTGCCCGAGGTGACTCTTACCTTGGCCCTTGCCATATTTGGCACTGTGCGTCCATCCTGTGGCGGAGACGAAGCCCAGCTGGCGGCAGAGCACATTGGCGTTAGCTATTGAGAAGTCGTCATCACAGATGGTTCCCCACTCTCCCTTGTGGAAGAGCTCTATCCGACCCTCGTTGTGCTTTCGTGGGTATCCAGCCAGTCGGATCCTTAGTCGTTCCGTCTGGGTCTGGGCTGACAGGGATGGTGACGGCGAGGGTGATGACGAAGGCGTGGCTGTGTTTGAGGGCGTGGTCTGGGCCAGAAAGCAAGGAAAACACAAACCAAACAGAAGGCTGATTGCCAACTGCTGTTTGCATCCTGACTTTGCCATTATTTCAGCTGCAAGCGAAGGAAACGTAAAGACATGTCAAATCATGAGGACGCATGTTTGGGTTTTTTTATAATTAAATTTAGTGGTTTTAATTAGATGTGGAGGGTGGCATGTTTGAGCATCACCTGCCTTGAGAAAAAAATAATATTAACAATGAACTTTATTTATATGGCACCTTTAAGAACAGAATTCACAAAGTGCTTTGACGGATGAAACACTAGAATACAGGGAAAAGGACATATGGTGGTCAGACAGAGACAGGGAGACAAGGCAAACAATGTAATAAATTAGCTTGGAGAATGAATGACAAAATAAACGAGTAACTAGTTTAAAAGAAATCATCACACAAAAGAATTTGAGACAGTTAAAAACGAGACCAATCAATTATAAATGCATAAATCTATAAGTAATAAATAATGTGCAACATAAGAGCAGTAAAACCAGTAAACAAATCAATGCAAGGACATAAGAAGGTTAAAAGGTAAAAAGCTAAAAGTGATAAAAGTGACTTCAATCAAAATCAAGTCTATAAAAACGGGTTTTAAGAAGAGATTTAAAGGAAGTTACGGTTTCTGCGAGCCTTATCTCCTCGGGCAGGTCGTTCCAAAGTCGAGGGGCCCTGACGGAAAACGCTCGGTCACCCGGGGATTTAAGCCTCGACTTTGGAACGAGCAGAGGGGATCCACCCGAGGATCACCACGTTAGATATGTAGTCCGGGAGGCCCCAGCGAGCTTTAAAAGTAATCAGTAAAATTTTAGAACCAATTCTAAAACAAATCGAAGACAGCGAAGAGAAGCCAGGACAGGAGTGTCTGTTAAAACCAATAAGAAGCCCAGCTCCAGCATTCTGCACAAGTTGGAGGCGCGAGGGAGACTTTAGCTGAATGCCTGAAAGGAGGGAATTATAATAATCAAGGCTGGAAAAACTGAGTGCACGTATGGCTTTTTCCAGGTCTGGCTAAGATAAAATGGGTGAAATGACTTGCACATTCAGGAAGGTACATAAAGACAGAAGACTTGAATATATAACGCGATCATTAAAGGAGTATTTGACTTTTTGTGAGATATTATATTGATGATTGGACTGTAATTTTCCGTATAACTGCATGACAATACAATAATAACAAAACAATACATGTAAAGTCCAATTAGCGAGAGCCTGGCTAGTTTTTTCAATCTTTCCAGTCTTTATGCTAAGCTAAGCTAAACGGTTGCTGTCCCAGTGTCACATGTGCGCAGACATGAGACTGACTGATTTTTTTCACCCAGCTCTTGGAAAGAAAGTGGAAATAAAGTTTTGGTTCTTTTTTTTTTTTTAAATGAAAAATGGCATAGATGTAGTTTTTCACCTGTGGCTCGTCTGAGTTCCTGGGATCCATGAATGTACCAATTCAACCCCACCTCGTCTCGGCTCACCACTCTGCCCCTGCAGCTTACCTGCTCTGTCATCTTCTGACTTTTAAACTAGTCTACTATATGCCGCACAGTGGCAGGTTCATTTGAGTAATTCAGCCATACGTGTATAAACCAGACAGGGATTTCCAGGAAGAAGAGGCTTGCATGCATGTACTGTAAATCGCTTTGACTGGATAACTGCAGAAATAGAACAGAAACATGAAACACCACATACAGTAGCGGTGCCACTTTTTTAGGGCTCCGTAGCTCCACATCCCCATACTTCCAATTTTTTGGGACTCGTTCAAGCATCCACTTCCGTGAAGGCTAAAGACTACCTATGTGTGGAACTTTCCCTCTGAGCAGAACTTCTACCTATCTGCAGTAATCTTTACACATGCCTGTTTGAGGCCATTCTAAGGTCTTTAAAAATTCTGTGTCCACCCCCTGTGGGTCATATCTTTTATAACGCTTTGTAAATACATTTATAGTTGTCTTTTCGACTATGGAATACGTTTTAGGTGTTGGAATTACCAGCTCTCCAAATGGATTCTCACATTTCATTTTAAATTGAGAGCCATCTGGTCACTGTTAACTTGGCCCTGATGTGGTGATGCAGAACTGGGAATATTTGAACAATCGGAGGTCTCAATGACATAATTGTCTGTATTCATGACATTCACAGCTACAGTTTTAAAGAATTCTTACCGCTGTTCATGCTTTTTTGTCCAGTTTCTTTAAAATCTGGTGTGTTAATGAGCTGGAATCACTTGAGGAGCTTTTTTCCCCTCCTCTCTGTTAATATTCATTCATATTTCTTGATACAAGCAGCCAACTTTTCCCCACAAAATGTTCACTCCTTTCCATTAAACCTTCCTGTGCACCCCTGGTAGGCAGTGAAGGCTAACACAGGCCTGCCATTGATAACTCGACAACTACACTCTCTCTTAGCTTTTAGCGAATGGGGGTTTGTTCCTGTGGAGACACACATACAGTAGTGTGATGTGTTTGTACCAAAACCACAACCTTAAGGTGCCCTTTCCAAAACATGTCTGAGACTGACTGCGCCGTCTGAGTCCGGTCTCACCGTGCGCCTGGAAGGACTCACACGATCACACTAAGCTTTAGTCAGCAAGGGCTTTCAAAGGCACACAGCCGCGATGTGGAAGCTGAAGTCATGTGGTGCTGTGGTTTATATTTATGATATGGTATTAGTGGTTCCTAAAGGCTGTATCATGGTAAAAGATTAGATAATGAGTGTGCTTCCTGTCTTCCTCCACTTTGATCTTTATTTTACATTATGCCAAGGTAATTATAGTCATATCTACAACAGTTATTGCACTATCGACATCAAGTTATGTGCTTTTATAAAGAGCTTCTGTGGAAAAATAGTGTGATCGGAATCGTGCATTTTGATCATGTTCTTCAGAAATTGTGATATTATTTTAAGGCTATACTGCCGCGACTTAGATAAGGGCAGTTGTCAAACATTTATTTGTTTAAGTAGTTGAATGATAGTACACACTGTATGCGATTTCAGATGAGGTATGCAGTTTTAATTTTTGATATTTGATTACACAAAGTCTGTCAAAACTGTGTCTAAATGACTCATATTGCCGTGAAAATAAATCCCCTTTTTGCTGCAGACCCAAGGATACCTCTCAAGAGCCCAAAAGGAGCCCATCCCCACTATGAAATTCACTGAAACACAGTCCTGTTTTCTCAGATATTGTTACGTCATCAGGTATTTTCCAGCTGCAGCTGCATTAACACACATGCTCATCAATCTGAGGAGTGACACCACCAAGATGAAGGAGGAAGCCATTTTATCTCCTCTCTCCCAATTCATCTGAGAGCAACAAGTCACCTCTGTGTGGATGGAATAAATGGAATTCTGAGAAATGTAGGAAACTCGCTACGTGCCAAACTATGCGGAACTATGCTAATACTTTCATCCTTAACCTGCTGTCGGAAACATCCGCCCACAGAGTTCACAGACGGACTCCCAGCTCACCTACAGTACCAACCGTTAACCTGTTAAGTCTTTACAGCCTGTCTCCTCATCCCTCCTCCCACATGATGCCTTTATAGAGGTGATGGCCAAAACTACAATGACTCAAATTCAATTAACTAAAATGATCCAAAGGGGACGACTGCTACCATTCAGAGGAAACCTGATCCTGGGATAACTCGGGCCTTAAAGGAGGACGCCGGGGTTTCTAACTTTAGCCCCATATAAAGACTATACAGTCCGATGGTGCCAGGCAAGTCGACAAAACAAATTTGTGTATATATATATGTCTGATTACAAAAGCATGGAATAAATACAATAGAGTAGGTCTACACGAACAGAAAACTTTGTCCATTTGGCAACTGACTGACCACAGGGGAACTGGAGAACGGTGGGAAAAACACAGTCCGTGCAGACATCAGTTTTATACAGCATCTTTACAGTCATTGAGTCAGAAACACACAGGTGTTTCACTGTAGGTATCTTCTCTGGGTTACCAGACCCTTGCAAATAACATTTTGAGCGTGGAGAGGAGAAAAAGGTGATGGATTTATGGCATTACTACTCGCCGTTGCATTGTTTTTGGAGTAAACGGCCCCTACTGGAGAAAACAAAAAGGAAAAAATGGGGACTTAGCTTGAAAAATACCAGAACTAAGCTTATTAAAGAGCTAATTGAGAGAAGAATGTGTTGAGTCACCGCAATTTCTATTTCAAGGATCCTCCATCACGCCACACGCAAATCTGTTTGCTAATCACAACCAGAAGTCTGCACCTTGTTTTTCTTCAATGGACTGAGGTCAACTGGAAGTGAAGGCTCCCGTGGCAGCAGAAAGGATTGTTCCTGCCCTGCTGCGGCGTGTTGCTGACCCCTGAGGAACTTGGTGAAACCTTTTACCCAAACATGAGCGATGAGAGACATTGAAGGGAATGCATGGACACACAATGATGGGACAAACTGGTTCATGGATCAACACAGTGGTGGGGGGGGAAGAAAGAAAAATACAGTTGCTCAAAATAGAACCGCGCGGTGGTCAAGCATTTCCTACAAATGAGGAGAGGATGCAATTAGAGGGTTTGTTGGCTTTCTCCTCCTACCGGTGTTGTAAAAAAAGAACCCAGATACAAACCTTGGCACAGGGACGTCATCGCTGCCAAACTCAACAGCTTTCTGGGCTGCATTGTTCTCGTCTCTGCTGCTGTTTTAACTTTTTTATTTTCTTTAAGAAATAAAAAAAAAGCTCAATCTAAATGGACAGTTCGGCCGCTGTTTTAACTTTTTTATTTTCTTTAAGAAATAAAAAAAAAAGCTCAATCTAAATGGACAGTTCGGCCGCTTATCATCTCGAGAAATGGCTTAAGCATTTAAAGCAAACAACTAATTTTGGGAGCGTTTATAAAAATTCAGGCCTGGTGGCTTATTAGAAATGAAGAATTGCGCTTTAACTGGTTCTGAAGATTGATTTCCGAATAACGAATAAATATTTCAGCATACTGCCACATTTTTGACAGCAGGGATTCCTGGTACTTGTGCAGCATTCCTCTATTTTTGTGTCATTTCCGATACGCAGCATCTTAAAAGTGAGGCTGTTTCTCCTGGAACAGACAGCCTCTTAGGAACAAATATACAACCTGGGGGACAAAAATCACACCCTCGCCCTGTGTTTCTCGTCTTCTCGGCCCGTGAAAACCAGACTCCCAGCACATCAGCCTCACCTTATGAGTCCAGAATGTGGAGGAGGTTACAACGGTTCCAGTGGAGCAGGAGGAGCTGGGTCCAAAAATGTTGGTGATCCTCCAACGCGACGGACTGATTGATAGTCCAGAACTTCTGTTAATGCATCTCCTCCCCGCACACAAAGATCCGCTTTGCGGGCCAGTGGTCCACCGAGCAGCCAACTGCTCCTCAAGACGTTATCGTCTGTAAATTGCCAGCTGTGCAGCCCCGACTGAAGGGGAGGAAGAGGAGGAGGCTGCGGGACCGAAGGGGGCTGGATTTATTCCCTGGAAAGACACTAACTCTTTCATGGATGGTTCTGTAACCGGCTGGAAAAACGTGAATTTCACCCATTTCACACGCGGGCTAAACTACGTGACTGAGGAGAGGCTACGTGTCTTACGAATTCGTGTGCGGGTCTCGATCCCACCGCAAGAACTTCGGCTGTGTCCGTGCGATGTCGGAAGGTCGGTGCCTCCGACTTGGGAAGTCGTTCGTCCGACCTCGTTGTGTTCACGTGAGGTGGTAAAGTGGGAACATCGTAGACACTTAAACGAAGATGGGTTGCATTTCAAGGCTAAGAGCGTTTAAACAAGAGGTTGATAGCTCTTTCCAGTGTGTTAGGGTGAGGTTAAACCAGTAAAATGTATAGTTATCAGAGTTATGATTTTAAAAAAACCCAGATCACTTTATATGGACAGCAGTTGACATTAATACCCTATTTCACATTTGTGGTTAAAATTGCTATTCAATACATGATTTGATAAAGTTTTTATCATTAACACTGACTTTTGCCCGCATTTACGACATCAAGTAAAAATGCTAGTGTAATGAAATCATCTAGGAGTTGCTGTTTATCCAGCCCGAGAGGCCGTTCATGTGGATTTTCCCAGTGGGAAGGCATTATTCCGATTATCACTTGAATGCAGCGTCGCTTGCACCGCTGGCGGCAAGAAACTTTCGTTTGTATGGAAGATGATTAGGGCCAAGCAAGAAGGGAAAAAACTGGGAGAAAGGTTCATTGTTCACTTCGAGAAAAAAGCCAAAATGTTGAGATTATTCCTAACGTGTTAACTTTGTTCTCAAAATAATATATCAACGTTATTCTCAACATTTCGGCTTTTTTTTCCTCGATATTTTGACTTTAGCATTTAAACTGTTACTTTTCCCTTCACAAGATTTACAGGCAAATGCGTCTATTATTACTATAGCTAAACAATCTCGACTTCATTCAAAAGACATCTATTTTTTGAAGCTAGTAAATTTCCCATCTTTGTGCTAAGCTATATTAGCTTCAAATTTTGTTTCTAAGTTTCTCAGGTCTACGTCCCTTCATTCAACTCAGAGAGGGAATACAATTATTTTTCCAAATGTCATTTACACTAAAAGAAAAATTCCAACACAACCACACCACAAAGATATGAAAAGTTTGCATTTAATAGTAAAAATACAGTAAGAAACTTGTGATTAATTATACAAAAATTTACTTTCCAGTGTGAAACAATTATACATCAGACTGCCCTAATTTCAAATCACACTGCTGAACACATGGATGTTTTGTTTACAAAAACATGAGAGGCACTTTGTTTAAGATTAACTTAATGTACATTTTACTTGCACAAACATTTTCTCTAGTAATCAGGTGGCAAGGAAGTTTACCTATTGAAATTCCAACTCAATACGGGAGTCAAATCTCTTCACTAGGTAGCTTATGATTCATTATGATCCTTGTAATCAATAACAAAAAGGTTACATTCAAATGGGACGGAAGACCCTGAAATGAAACAAAATTATGGTCAACACTCATCACAGTGACAATTCTTTTAGAAAACGCCATCCTCCTGAATTCCAAATTAAGAACATAAGCTTAGAACAAAAGTTCACATGATATAAATGTTTTTCTTTTATACAATGCCTGAATTATTTTCTTCTTCTTCTATGATCAGTATCGTTCCAATTGCTCTGATTTCCCCCGACGGTGACAGGGGTGCAGTGGTTTAAGGCCACTTAGGCAGGGGATTTAAATTTATCATGTGTCGTGCATGTGCAATCACAAATGACCCCTCAACACACACTGATTGTCCATATGACCTGACACAAGCACTGTTGCTTCTAAACCAGCTGGTGTGAACAACAGGATTTATAAATATTTAGAAACACTTGGGTAGAGGTTGGGAAAACTAATGTAACAGGAAAATTTTAGTGAAGAATAAATCTGAGGAAATGGGGACCTATTTCATTACAAAAAAGTGTTGATTAAGAGTGACTAAAACGTTTAAATGTGAGTCAACACGAGTGTAAATTACTCCCATTGTTTGTTTATTAAGGGTACCAGATGGATGGGAGCAAAGACGGAACAGTGTTATAGTACACGGAACAGCTGACTTGGCTTTTAGAAATTCCAGTTGTTGAACAATAGACTGGTAATTAATATGCAACATAAGTGCAATCATGTAATGTTAAAATGATTATTATTTTTCTGGCATTTTTTGACTTATGATTGTAGCTTTGGATTTGATTTTTTTGTAAAAATCCGTAACTTTAAAGTTTTTACTGACGACTCTGGAAACTAAATTAGGTAAACAAACAATCAAGGATTAAAAAAAAAAATAATAATAAAAAATTAATAAATTATAAGGAATTTGTTTCCTTTTCAAGTAAAATCTTTCATGAAATTATCTTTTTTAAAGTACAGTGACCATCAATAACATAACCTCTTACAGTAAAGTCCCATCCACCTGGTACCAAAGTAGAGAAAATAAACCATAAAAAAATGACTTGGCCCATGACCTGATACCCACCAGAGATGTGACTTCAGTCCACTACACCAAGAGATGATGAGTGCTTTTTCACCGTATTTGAGGCCAAAGTGGTCAATTTCCTTGCAACATTTTCACACCAACCTTGGCTGGCGTCTAAAAAAAAATGGCTCTGTCGACGTGACTGCGTTAAGAACTTTGGCGTGGGCAGGACACAGGCTTCCAAACACCGACCACAGCGGCAGATGTGTATCAAAAACTGTTTCACAAACCATCTTGATCTCTGAGAACATAACAGCTCCACTAAAGGCTTGAGAGCTCGCCTGCCACGACCAAAACTGACCGGTGACTGGTTGCCGGCTGGCGCTGCGTCCCAATGTGGAATTATTCCTGAATGGTCTTAAAGTGCTAATGGTCTTCGCAACAGACTGACTAGTACTTCTTTGGATGTGGCTGGGGCGGATTAGGACGGATGCAGAAGCTCCAGCAGGGCTCCGACCGCTCCGAAGTAAACATGGAAAAAACCCCCCAAAAAACAGAACCAAGAGTTAGAAGTGATTGAGCCCGTCAGAGACTCTTTTGGGGCTGAGTTAAATTCACCTCGTGCCGTAGGAAGAGAGCTTTGAGCTGTCCTTTAGACCAGTAGTCCATGGCGTAGGCCAGCAGCTTCATGGAGAGGGTGTTCACTCTGAGGAAATTGCCCACAAACACCACTCTCTCGATGTTCTCGGTAAAGAAAAAGAAATAATACAATTAACTAGCAATTTTAGAATTTGAAATCAATGCTGATGTTCCTTTTTTTAATGAATTAACTCATTTGTGTGCTATATTACTTATTAATATTACAGCACAGATAGTTAAGTGTTTGTAAAAGCCGTAAAAATGAAGCTGAGTCATCAACATCTTATCCAAATAAAGCAGTAAAGAACGCTGTCCTAAAGGTTGTGTAATAACCGTTACAGGCAAGTGAACTAATAAATCATACTGACATAAAACTGTTTCGCTCCAATATAGTTGGTTTCTCCCTTTGATTTATTTTTATGCTTTAACTGTATTTCTAGCTGTAAAGTAATTAATTAATGTATTTAATTATTAATATAGTTAATAATGCTGACTAATGTACCTACCTCTGTCCAATGGGTATCACTGTGCATTTTATACTTTTATTCAAGTTTAATATTTTTTTTATACAGTAAGTTATTTTCAATTGTTTAATTCGTGCGAAGTTTGGAGTTTCAATGCATTGTTGTTATTTGGGACAATAAAAGCTTTACTTTACTGTAAAAAAAATCTTTCCTCAAATATATCAAATCAATCAATATATCAATCATTTCAAAACATGTTTGATAGCTGCATTTGAGGGATAAATGCTTTAAATATGCACGTACATCCATCCTCATATTTATTAAGACCTCAGATAGATTTGGGTAAATATTTTAGAATAAGGATTTTTTTTTCAATCTGGCTCTACTTTTTAAACTTAAAAACTCTCAACAATCCCAGTTATTTGACTACTGATTAAAAAATATTGTACTCATTATTGCTTGCTTTTATATATATTTTGTTTTTTCACCCGAACAGAACACCTTTTGCTGTGTGAGAGACGTGTGGATAGTGCAGCTCACGTCCTCTACGCCTTCATAGCCCTGTACAATGCTGCTTGATCAAAATGCCACAAGGCAGCACTGTAAAGAGGCTGAACGCAGAGAGAAAACATCCGGCAGGGACAAAACGTTTCCACTGGAGTCCTGTGATAACAACCTACATCACAGTTCTGATCCTGACACGGATCCGTATGTCACGCTCTGCGTCACCAACCTCATTGAGAGCACACATCCTGGTGATGGAGCCGATGTTGTTGGTGATGGTGACCAGCGTTGCCCTGGCCAGGTCCTCTTTGGACACAGACTCCCTCTTCTCTTTGGACATCATGTTGCCAAAACTGCCAAATGTAAACGTTGTAGAGGACTTTTAAAATCCAATAATGCAACATCTCGAATACAAAAGCATTATTCAGACAAAAATCAAGGTAAAGATTTGGAAGCTAAAAAATGGCAGGATGCTGGTGATCATTAGGCAGTATATGGTGTATGTGGATGAACTGAACTGGAATCAGCGCTGCCCTGGTTCTTCACTAGAGCCGACCGATAGATCAGTTGGCCGATATTGGCCTATATTAGTATTGTCGTATGTTATCATTAACGTCCGATTATAAAAAAACAACAACTTTGGCTTCAAAGAGCACAATGCAGAAGAAGATGCTTGGTGTGATTTAGAATGATTACATTTCCATTGAAGGTCACTGTTTTAGTGCACTGCTGTCATTTAAGACAGTAAAAGTTCATCAATAAGTTGTGTAATATTCTGCCTCCATTGCATGTTTGTTACAAATGTCTGATGACCTCATTTAAGGACTCAGTGCAATATAATATATCAAACGGTGTAGAGAAAGAAAAAAAAGCTGTACCTGGAGGCTACAGCCCAGCCTGGCAGACCAAACCTCTCATAGTCTCCTCCATAGATGTCCCGGACCAGTTTGTCCACTCGGGTGCTTTCCCCCTCAGAAGCCATTTCTAGAGCTTCCTCGAAAGTAGAGCAGCCAGTCAGCAGGCAGCACAGGCCCAGGAAGGTCCCACCGCCAAGGCTAAAAACAGATGGAGAGAGCAGGATCAGGGTGTAGCGTTGAGTTTATTTTCAATTTTGCTTCAATTCACAACCAGACGGTAAAGGAAGCTGTTTGGTAACTCGGCAAGAAAGACAAAAATGCTGCTACTTCTCACACTAGGGCACTAGGAAGACACGAAGGGTCAAAAGTCACCAGTCAGATGGGAGTGCACCCTCCTGCAAATCCCGGGGTTACTTCAATATCAGCCTGCATGTGGTTTCCTTGTGTCCCATATGTTTTCTGTTTCTGTTTTCAGACGCTACACTGCCAGATAGTAAAGATGAATCTATTTACTGTACATATAGACAAAAAAATGGCCTTTTATGTTGCATCAGTACGTGTTTGGGAGCTTGCATGTTGCCGTGTAAAAAAAGCTCAACAAGGCTCAGATGTGCACAGTATTTAACTTCTTTTGTTTGGTCATTTTAATTGCGATTTGGTCAGTTAGAATGACCAGTGCCCAGTAAACCTCCATCCCTGAGAATTACCTGGTCCCCGTAACTCGTTTGTAGTTGTTCTCCGAGTAGACGGCCAGGATGCTGACCCCAGACCCTATGTTGACCAGCAGCAGAGGATAAGGGTTCTCCAGTGTGTAGGGCCTCTGGATGCAGTGATCTGGGTCGGTGGGGTTTTCAAAGTAGTAGCACTCCGAGGGCCCGCCGGACACCACCGAGTCCATGTACAGCACCCCCCGAACCAGACAGTCCAGCTCATCCAGCTTGTGGAGCTGCAAGTCTGCCATCTTTTTTTTTTTTTAGTTTGAGATGAGAGGAGAGACAACATGGATTACATCACTGAAGGGGATGTGGTCAGGAGGACATGCAGGAAGGAAACCAAGGTTGGTAAGAATACAGGAACTTTAATTAAAATTACTGGAGAATGTTGGGGATAGAAATCTACAACTACTAATGTGCAATTATACATTTAACAGTTGCACTTGCCAACAATCTTGATATATCTCCCCATAATTACTGTTTATTTGTCGGGGTCCAGAATGCAAAACTCTAAAAAATGTGTGACATAATTAATTTGCTTGAATCCTCTTGCAGAATGCACGATGACTTTTAGAATTAGACAACCGAAATCAGGCTTTTTGTCCTGGTATTCACCGGCTGCGCTGCCATCATCACACAAATTCCTATGGCGTACTAGAAAATGAGCTGTGACTCCTCTCCTCTTTCCTTCCTTGTCTATCTCTGCTGGGTGGCCTGGAAACAGAAGAGAGCACACAAAGACTCACCGTGCGGAAATCATTCTCAAACTTGTAGGCGCCCCCTCCCGTGGCGCAGAGGGTGGTGTGGAGGCTGGAGAAGTGCTTGTTGCGGCCCATCTGCAGGAAGACCGGCAGGTCGTGCGTGGGGAAGCGGATGAAGTGCAGGTTGCCCGTCCTGCCACACAGCGTCAGGTCCTGCAGCTCCAGGTGCACGTCTCTGATGCCCGTTTTACCGTAGGCGGTGTTGGAGGTCAGGTAGCGGCGGATGCTCTTGAGGTTCTCCACCTCTTCCTGCTCCTCCTCCGCCGTGATGTCTTTGGGTTCAAAGTACACCAGCTTCACTAGAGTCCCACCAATGTCCATCCCAAACCAGGGGAAGGCTGCAATATGGGAGAAAACATATGCAAAGATATAATCACAAACCTTTTTTTTTATACACTTAATGATAATATCAAATACTGTAATTTAATATCTAAATCCTGAGAGACAAAGAGGATGAACTGAGCTGACGTCTCAATGTTGGCGGGCATGAGAGGCAGCTTCATTCACAGAAGCATAAACACTATTTGCCGCGAACGCCATCTTGTTGCAAAATAGACCCTGGCTATTTACTGCAGATATTACGGCGTAATACCAATTCCGAAATCATTTCCTTCAATTTCAGCGTCATCACAGCACAATACAAAGGTTTGACTTAATCATTTAAAGGTATTTATTGGGCCCTTTTCAGGACGTTTCCTCCCCACTGACTGTCTTTTGTAGGGATCGCCTTTGGTTTTGTAAACATGCGAGGGTGCCGTATCCAGGAAATACTCTAAGCCCGCGCGAGCCGCGTTAACACCTACGCGGCCTTGTTTTCTTCACCGAGTCGTGCCGCTGTCTCGCCATCGAGTTGGAGGTCCGGTCCGATCCGGTTCCTCCTGGGGACGCGGCCGCCTCATGGTTGTTCTCGTCGCTGAAGTGCCCGGGCATCCCCTTGTTGGACCGCGGCTGCTTCGTGGGCGTTTCGTCCTCATCGATACCTTCATCGTCGGGTTGGTGGCCATTGAACGCCATTGAAATGACCAATTAACTACATATATGCTGTAGTTTGTCGTAAACTAAACCATTGGACGTGAATGACCTGTGTGGACCGTGAAGTCCGAGGTTCTTTTTGGTGGCTAATTGATTAGCAAAGAAGCTGTGTCGTTACACACGTCCGGGAGACATAGCCGTTTTATGTTCGCTGTCAAGACTGGCGTGGGCGGGGTCAGCGGATGATTGAAGGACGCTAGAGCCAATCAGAATGCGAATACGCCCATCAGAAACGCGCACAGATTGCACGTCTTTGATTTATAGGAAGCTGATGTGTCACATCTGCACGAGTTTTTGGTTAGACAGAATGGACAAAATGTGTGCATAGGTATGCATTAATGTCAAAAAGCTTAAAAAAAAAAAAAGCACCATTTTATAATGCTAAACCAATCACATCTATGCATGTACAAAATCCAAACCATAATATAGCATCATATAGAATCACACCGGCTCATTTTTATTACAAAATAAACAGCAAAGGAGAAAGCTATTTGGTCATCAAAAACCTAACAATGTTATAAAAAATAATTATAACAAGAACCAGCATATAAAATATAATGGTAAATTAAATTGTTGAGCTTTCGCACATATAATATGCATTATATATTGACACAGTACATTAATTTAAGAAAATGCATATGCAACCTTTTTTTCATTTAAAAATAATTTGTGTAATCTTGTTTTTCTTGTAGTACTATGGTTGTGCATTGAAAAAAAAATGAATATCATTAAAAAGTTTGAGATGAAATATTTTAAATATTTTGAGATTGTTTTTTAATTTAATTTTTTAAGCTGTGGACCATAATTGGCCAAACTATCAAAATTAAAATTGTAAATTGCCAGAAACATTTCAGTTTTTCAGGTAATGGGTCTAGATTATAGTAAATCTTCACTTCTTAAAATAACACAGAGGAATGTGATGTTCAAATGTTCAAATTTTTTGAGATGCATGACTAAATTTTCTATTTTTGCATGGTAAAAAATATATTTATGGATTCCGTAACGACATTCTGTCAGCCTTGTTCTGTTTGGCTATAAGTTCAGGAAAACTTTATTTAAAACTTAAACTGTAAACATGTGGTTTTGATGAAGGTTGAGGGAAATTCAATATGCACATCGTTTTAAAATATATAATTTCAGGTTTATTGATGGGATCTTCAAATGCGTAGCTAGAGATAAATCCAAGAAAAATTAAGTTCACACTAAGACTGAGATTGCAATTCATATTTGCATAATAATGGTGATACATTTCATCTACAAAGCATTGTTACAGCTCTTAAAATGTGCAAAAATATTTTTTTTCCCCTGTGATATTTCTTGCACTGACCATGCTATTTACAATTAAACCTCTCACAGAACATGAAACAGGCAATTCTACTTAAAGAAGAAGAAAAGTAAAACATCATCTTAAACATTTACATCGGACAATAGTCAGAAAACACACATTTGATTGTTTTGCCACAATGCTTGTCTAAAGGTGTTCCTGCAAACTGCACTGTTTTTTTTTTCATGATGTCATTACATTAAAATAGGATACAATTACATACACTACATAAAAGAAGAAATGATCAAATACCTCAGTTTAAAAACACCGTTTAGTGCAAGATGTGAGAGATCAGTTTGCGCTTGTCATATTAACAAACAACACACTCGAGCTCATGGTACAATGAAAAAGAGGGCCAAAATTTTTCAAATGTCTGGGAGAAACTGATCTCAACCATAACCAGAAAGTTTGAAAACTATTTAATTTTATAAAGAATGACTGATTCATTGATTACTTTGATTATTCGAGTTATCACAACTGCTTTGGAATATTTCGGACACATCTTATTTTATGCCTATAGACTATGTACAAATAAATACAGACAGTGCATAAGTCATCATTTTGAACTTCCCAAAATCAACAGGAATAGATATTTACATGGGGTGATGCTGATACGTTCCCACTACATCGTCGCTGGATGATTTCAGGTGTTTGAGATGCCAACAGTCTTATCTTCAAAGTGCTGATCAGACGAGCGAACATACAAACCTTTCTGTCATTATCACACACCGCTGGTTTACCAAACCACATCTTTGCACTAAGTGCATAAATAACCTGAAGTCTCAACCCCGTTCCATAACTACACGAAGAAGGGAAGATTTGTTTCTTTCCCTCTTGAGGGTCAGCTTCATCCAGTGGTAAAAATATAACAAAACACAGTCCAACTTAATAACAGACTTGGAATTAAAGACATGATCAAAGGTCTGTCAAGTCAGCCATCACTACCAAAGGTAATTATTAAGCAGCTGCCTGACGCCATCCCGGCCCAGTGATTACAATAAGGCACCATACCCCGAAGATCCTCTTTTCAAAGCCGCAAAGCCTAATCTTCTCTTCCTTTAAAGGTATTAGAGCGCCTTAATTCTTAAACTTCCACGCCATCAGCAGTGCACAGGCTCCCACTCCTGCAGCGGTCAGAATGTACATGGTATTAGTTGCCAGGGTGTGAGAGGAAGTCTTCTCTGAATCCTGCAGTAGTTTCAGCTCTTGTGAAAGATCAGCTGGTGCAGGCTCAAAGGGATGGTAGTTTTCACCGGTGGGGGCGTTTACACTCAATACAGTATCAGCGGCACTGTTGGAAAGTGGTGCTGCAGGGCTGTTCTCTTTGGCTGCTTCACCATTGAAGATTTGAGCTTGTGGTGCTGAGCTCTGGCCGTCCAGGTTAAGGATGGACGGCTCCTCGGATATTTGCACCACGTTCACCCGAACTTCCTGTGTTCCCAAACTCTGGAGAGGGGAGTCGTAGTGGTTTTCTTCAGGTTCGCCAGGGTCCAGAGCAATGCCGTTCTCCTGGCATGGCAGTACAGAGGTTGTGTTCACGGTGGTGGAAGTTGCAGCAGAGCATGCAGAGACATGGGCTGAGGTAGCAGCAGCAATGCTCATTTCCAGTCTTGCGGTGTTACCGGAGTAGGGCTGCCCAGGTAAGATGGGTGCACAGACAGTTGGGCTGTCATGATTTTGTGGTTGGGTGCTGATGAGTTCACCAGGTTTGCTCAGACATAAAGTACTGTCAAAGAGAGAGGGCCCCATGCTGGCAGTATCCAGAAGGGGGAATGTTGTTGCTGCAGTTTCTGCCTTTGGGCTGCTTTCAACAACCTGCAGGCAAAATTGATAATGTATGTCAAGTTTATTTGTAATAAAGTAACCTGGTGTGATTAGAAAATCTTTCCACATCTAACATATCATATCACACCCGTCACTGTAATGCAACAACTGGCTACTCTCTCAAAGTTTAGGGGACTAGATCACTCTCTTTATATGCTTCACAGTTCCAGGTTTCCAACATTCACCATTTAAAATTCATAAATAAAGTCATTTACATTAAAAAAAAAAAAAAGTGAACAGGAGATACTGACTACATACTGACTGATACTGCATTCTTAAAATAGGCTAATGAAGATGTTCACCTGTGCTGCAGGAGGTTCAGACGTCTCTTCCGGCTGCAGGACAGCTGCAGAATTTGAGTCCGCAGAAGGGTTGGTGTCCTGAACTGGTGGCTTCTCTGGGGTCATCATGTTGACAGCAGACCTGTCTGTCATGTCAGAGTTTGTCTCAGTTGGAGAGGGACTTCGTGGTGGTCTGACCTCCATGGGGGTTGTGCGTTGCAGGGCCTCTAGCTGAGGCTTAGTGTCTTTTTCACACTGTTCAACAGGACCGGCTGGTTGAGGAGTGTCCACAACATTTCCTGCACTGACCTGGTCGGGGCTCACATCACCATCACCAGACACATCCTGGATATCTGATTCAGAGTTTTCCACTGGCTCCTGATGATAAATAATCTCCCCCTGAGGCGGGGGGCTGGCGCTAGCCGGCTGAGTGCGTATGGTTTCAGGTGAAGGCGGAGGCGTTGATGGGGCAGGCGCCACTTCAATCTGAGCTGGCTCACTGACCGGCTCAGGTAGGGGCGCATCCTGTGAAACAGGATGCTCAGGGATTTCCAGAGAGGGTGAGGCCTGGGCAGCTGGCTCTAGAGGAGCCGACGCCTCAGCTGGCAGAGTAACAGCCGCCTGACTGTTCCCACCACTCTCAGGGATGGACAGAGGCCTGGCAGATGGCGGAGGATGGACGTGTGCCCTGATGACAGTCGCTGAAGGGGAGCTGGGGTTGGAATCTAGAGCAGAGCCGAAAATATTATCATTTAAAATCTGTTTATGAATAAAGCTTCTGGAGGATCAAGCTAACAGTGAAACATACAGTAAACCATTTATTAGTATCTCTGATATCAGACAAGAGACTACAAAGGCAAACAGACCAGCAAACAGCAAGTTATTCCTGGCAGCATGCCTCATGTTTCCTGTACTATGATTTGATCTCTCAAGGGCGGCACAGTGGTGCAGTGGTTAGCACTGTCGCCTCACAGCAAGAAGGTGCTGGGTTCGATTCCGGGTCAGGACGTTTCTGTGTGGAGTTTGCATGTTCTCCCTGTGTCTGCGTAGGTTCTCTCCGGGTACTCCGGCTTCCTCCCGCATTCCAAAAACATGCAAATCTGGGGATAGGTTAATTGGTCACTCTAAATTGCCCGTAGGTGTGAATGTGAGTGTGGATGGTTGTTTGTCTCTATATGTCAGCCCTGCGATGAACTGGCGACTCATCCAGCGTGTACCCCGCCTTCGCCCCAAGATGCCGAGATAGGCTCCAGCCCCCCCCCGCGACCCCTAACGGGATAAGCGGTAGAAAATGAATGAATGAATGAATGATCACACAAATGTAGCATATTAGCTTCACAACAGAGAATACTAGGAATACGCTGAAAACTCAGTGAATAGCAAATACAGACAGTAAAATAAAAAGATATCCGAAGATGCAAACAACTGTGTAATATTAACTGAATACTAGTGAGCCTCAAAACAATTATTGTTTTTTTTTTTTCGGTGTTATTTAAGAATGAGAACATGTGTTCTGCGTTTCGTTTCGTTTTCTGCCGCTTATCCGGGTCGCGGGGGCAACAGTTTGAGCAGGGAGATCCAGACACTCCTCTCCCCGGCCACTTCCACCAACTCCTCCGGGGGGACACCAAGACGTTCCCAAGCCAGCCGAGAGATATAATCTCTCCAGCGTGTCTTTGGTCTCCTCCCGGATGAGCATGTCCGAAACACCTCTCCAGGGAGACGTCCAGGAGGCATCCTGACCAGATGCTCAAACAACCTCAACTGGCTCCTCTCAACGCGGAGAAGCAGCGGCTCTACTCTGAGCGTCTCCCAGATGTCCAAATGTATTCTGGACTCATTACAAATAAACCAAAGTGTATCAAGCATTTTACTGAAAAAAAAAAAAAAAAAGTTTCTATGATATTCTACTTTTTTGAGATGCACTAGTATAAACATTCCTGAAAATAAATGACAATTCCCACTGTACTTTAAGCGTTTAATCTCAGAGGTGCTATAGACATAAGGTGTCGAGAAAATGCCTATAATTACCTTAACAATTTATAAGTTAAGGATTTTGGAATTTGGAGCTTCGTGCTCAGTTACTGAGGTCATAAGTGTGATCACTCTCCCATACATTTTTCTCACAACGCACTACAGATTTCTCATTTTTCTCTGGAGGTCAAATAAACAAATTCAATGGCTATTTTGTGTTTTTTTTGCCCGTATAATTGTTCTATGGGACACAGAAAATCTGGTAAAACAAGATATATTTGGGGGCTAGAACTTGAATAAGACTAATTTACATCATATTATATTATATTATAGGATAAAATATTCAACTAGAATCTCACATTCAACTAAGATCATAAGGAACCTGAACAGGAGAGCATATTCTGACAGAATTAGTTAGCTTTTCTTACACTTCATTTTCAAAAAAGGAAAAATAAATTAAATTTGACCCTTTAATAACATACAGTAATAGGTGCTTGCTGACTTACTGTTGATGCATCTCAGATTGTCGTATTCATTTCTAATTCCATCTGCTATAGTTTGATGGCCACACTGTTCGAGCGCCAAGATGAATTCCTCCGGCCAGTTTTCTCGTCTTTTGAGACAGTCCAGAAGAAGCACCATGCCATCATAGTTCCCACAAGTTTCTCGTTTTGCCTCAATGGTCTCCTACAATTACATTTTATTTCACAAAGAAAGCATAGGAGAAATATGAAGTTAATGGCATACAGTGATTGGTTTCAGTAGGTCATTTTTCATAATGTACCATAACTGGCATCAGTGTAACTGTATATACTCCATATCCTTCTAAACAATAACCAAATGTGAAGAATGATTTTATTGTGATGTTATGTAAATACAGAGTTTGTCAGATAGTCACTTTTTGACTAAGCATTTTAAATCATTATGACAATAATAAAACTGAAATCAAGGCATAAAAATTTACAGAAATTAAAGAATGATGATGCAAAACCAAGAAAAACATTAACCAAATCATGGATTATGGTTATTTTAAGCAGTTAAAGCTGGCAACAAAAGAGGCTTTTTAAATGTTGATAAGAATTAGAATTCTTCATACTGGACATCGAAACTCAGTATTTTGTGGTGGGAATTAAAATGTGTAGGTCCACCGAGTACTTAGATGTCAAGTACTGAAAGATGTTATCAAATATCTGGTCACATCTGTAATTGTGTTTACTTATTCTATGAAAAGAAAGTCCCGGATTTAAATTGAAAAATTTAGCTAATTTGAGACAATTTAGGTGACGTTCATAGCAGTTCACACACTCAAGTATCAGAGAATGTTTTTTTAATGTATCTGTATCAATACTGTTGTGTTAACACTACTAGCAAAAATTTGGATGCCAGTATCAGTACATTCTATTATTCCAATATTATTGAAGAAAGCACTAATTCTAGGTCCTTATACCTAATAAAACTCACCATGTCGTGGCCAGTCAGGCAAGGCAGATGGGGGATTATTTCTCTGACTTTCACTTTGGACACAATGGTTGGCATATTCCGCCGCAAGTATCCGTTAAACAGTTTGTCACTGGCAAACGTCATCTGTGAAAGGAAGAAGTGGACAAAAATAGAGGGTAAAGATTAGGCCTGTCGCGTTAACTCCTCCAGATGGCTAGTATACTGTCCCAGGAATTACTGGGATTAGAAATATTATTGTCATCTTAATGCAAATGATGTGATTATGTTGTTATAGCATAATAAGTCAAGTATGTCTTCTAAAAGCAATACATGTTTTCATTGTAAATATTCAGATATTGAATTTGAAATGTAATAAAAAATAAATATTCTAAAAATGTGAACCATAATAAAATAAAGCAAAACAATAAATGAAGTTGAATCTTTGTTGTCTTTTGCACTACTTATAAGCGTTGCACATATATACACCCGTGACACAAAGTTATATACTCATCAACAAGCTACACACAGGCATTCCAGCATTAGTCTCTTTTCATTGGGTCACGTCAATCCTCCACTTATTTTCATAATAATCTTTGTCCATAAAAGTTTTAATCAGATTTTCACATCACTTGCCACAACCCAAAGGGATTTCAGATTCCTTGACAACTAATTTTCTTCTGATTGAAAGTTTAACTAAGCAATGAATCTTGACAGTTATAGTCCATGTGACAATAAGTTGTAATGTCAAGTTAAAATTTTTTTATACCAGATACCCCTGCTAGATGTACATATGGTGTGCAAAGATAATGCACACAAGCACATTTTAGGAACTACCTCAGATTGCAAGGCTCTGTGGACATTTTCCAAACTTCTAGACTTCCCTTTTACTACATGCGAGACATAAAAAAAAGGCCTATAAAGATGATGATGAAAGCTGATCTCGGTTGACCGCAGTAATAAGGACACGTATTAGATATTTCTTATTTGATGAATCTGAAAGTGAAAGTAAACATTTTACAGGCTGGAAACTAAGGGAAATTTCCCTTTTAAGGTGTGACGGTTTGCACAGCTCCACAGCTCCTTTACCCTGTTACCAGGGGAGGACAAATCATACACTTCAAGGTTGCAGAGTTGGAGTACAAAGAAAATGAGCAGGCCCTGACTAGTGACTGATTAATCCCCCAGACTCCAGTTTAGTACCTGAACTTCAAATGTGCTGCATTCAACACACACACACATAATCCTATTGTCTGTCTGGGTCAAACAGCATAAGGACACTTTTTTTTTTTTTTGTATTGGATACACATTAAAACCTTCACACTGTTTGTGCCTAAACAGCCATTTGAAGTAATCCGTTGCCGGGTTCGGTCAGGCGGAATGTGGTGACAGGATAAGGTGACATCACAGGCCAAGTCAAAGAAAGTTTTCGTGTAAATGTGCGAAGGCAGCAGTCGGGCTGCGTCTCATATAAATGGGCCCGCAACTAAAGAGCAAAGTCTTACTCGCTGCACCATTAGGCCATGGTTTGCCTGACTGACACACACACACACACACACAAACACACAAACACACACACAGTCTGTGAGATAGGGAGAAAGCTGTGTGTGCAGCCCATCACAGGAATACGGGTTTGTGTGTTTTATTAAATGCATGCATGTATGTGTTCACAGATGAGTGATTGCTGATTAACAAATCAAGGGAGGTAGCGTGAGAATCAAAGCCCTTGAAACAAGGGCGATGCCAAATGAATGATCTCCAAGATGGCAGGTCACTGCTGTCCTCTTCATTCTCCTGGTCCCGGATCAAATTTCAGCATATTAGAAGAGTAAAAACTCAAAAGAAGTTCCTCTGTTTCAGGAAGAATGTAGGGCTCGACATGCTTGACTATCAAGGAAGCGCAATGAAATACTTTATTATGCCCTTTTTGGCGTAAAACCTTCCTAATAAAAGGTTGGTTGTTAAAAACGAACAAGGACGATAGAGAACCTGTTGAAAATAGCATAAAAAAATACCTTCGACGTGGTACTTGGTAAAAGACATCGTGTGAACGGCTTTTAAGCCTATTACGGGTTACAACAACTGAGCAAGAATAACTGCACACCAACTATAGAGTATGATAATGAATAAAACTTGTCGAAATGGAAGAAAATAACCCGAAAGGTGCAAGCGAATGGACACAGATAAAAAGTTGGGTTATTTAAAGTGACAAACTGACGACACGACCTAGCAAGCTTCTCTGCCGTTTCCCGACTCGAGTGAGACATCACAAACAAACGCGCTCAATTATACGCCACTTCTGTGTTATTCGGAAGTTCTTTTGGGTTTATTTAACATCATGACTACTAATCTGGCGCTCACCTTCCGTGTTCGGGGCTCGGCGG
>KV751380.1:1371104-1397596 GCA_001698575.1 Mola mola | reverse complement strand
CTTCTTCACGCGCATCTGCGCAGCGGTTCACCCGCCTTAGGTTCTCGTTCTCAATTTCCATTGGACGACCGCACCGTCACTTAAATGATGGACCAATCAAGAACGAGCTGAGTGTGTGGGGCGGAAGGAGGGTCTTGCTTAATCTTGACCCTAACCGTGACATTTCCTCTGCTGTGTGGTGGCGACACGAATAGATCTGATCTCAATTTCTTGTTTACAGCTGCCTGTGATCCCCGATCCCAATCCGTCACTACGGAGAGCCAGAGAGGGAGAGAGAGAGCGAGAGAGGAAGGAACAAACTGCACAATTTATGAGCGAAAAATAGACAGTGGTGGATTTTAACTCAATAGATCCATTTTTACTAAAGGAGGCAACTGTACAAAAGGGTTATAACTAAAACTACTACTTGATGCTGCAATTTAGAGACCAATATTGAACACTAGTGCATTTATTCTGAAGATACAGTTCTTCATTATTTTATATGAAGACAGACCCTCCCCCGCCCCACCCCAGCAGCCGTTTTGTCAATAAAAGCAGGTAAACACATGTTTTCCCAATGATACTAATATTCCTCTTAGTGTGACAGAGTCCTTCCAGTGAGCCAATACGCATGAAAGTAGACTCTTAACTCTAAGTGATCTGACTGCTGTGAAAAAGCTGGTTAAAATATGAAACAATATTTAAAGCATTAAAGATTAAAGACTCTCCGCAAACGACTAATGCCGTGGAAAAAAAGCTATTTTATCACTGATTTAAAAATTGTTTAAAGGTTCTCTGATTCAAATGATTAGATTTGCAAAGTAATAATGGTGACAGTAACGGTGAAATACTTGAATACAAGCATCAGTACAAGTGAGGAAAGAGTCCACCACTGAATTTACTATTACAATTGTGGGATTATTATCATATTTCTAGAGAGTATATCATGTATATTTTCACGTGGGACAACTCAAAATGTACTAATCCACGTTTAATCATGTCTAATCTGTATGCATCAACTATCAGCAACGCCATCTGCAATTATTTTTGAATTTATATTTAACCCAATCCTTAATCTCTGCTGCCACACTTCCAGTTTTAACCTGTGTAAACGGACCTGCTTTAACACCTTTATCGTTTCAGTCTACAATTCTCCTTCAGTGATCAATATTATTAAACAAACTTGCAGTCGCTCACTGCTGAACAGTTATTCACATAACAGTGGTCTGCTTTTCCCAACTAGTAATCCAGCCTTGGCATAAAGCTTGTGGTGTTAAATTCTGAATTACTCATCAGAGTTTGTGTTTTCCATTGTTTATTGTTTTTTTTTAGGCAAATATCAAAAAGCCTTATTGTTCAAACCCCCCAGGTCATTTTACTTCACCATTATTACATCACTAAAGCTTGATCAGGGAAGATTTTCTTGCTTAACACAATACAATAGATTTTATTGATCCCAACAAATGGGTGAAGCAACTGATGCCTGCTGTGGCTCAAAGAGCTGCTGATCGACTGAAACACAACAGTTATATGACTTTAGTTTATGGCTATAGCAGCATTTTACAGCACCACAGGAAGGAATCGGCCAAGTGCTATAATATAGTCTATGCGCCTTAATAACCAGAAGGTGGCGCCATTTACCCCCTCACTAAATCAGGAGTGATCAACCTGCGCGGTCACACACAGGATGCATTTAAGGAAAAACATGAAACTGAAAGTGAAATGAGCCTCCCTCACTTGATGCCGTGGTTATAACATGAACTGACCTGAATAACTGAAGGATTATGGGATGGATCATTTCATTCCACTTCCGCTCAGGATTAAAGATGTTGTATAATTCTAAGGTGTCTATCCTGCTGACCTGTCTCTAATCACTTTTGTAGATGTCTTTCGTGTCTCTTGATCACACCTGCAGTGCAAAATGTATTTTTGGCTCGAACTCGGGGGACAAACCGGAGTGTTCGGAGGGATCAAACCAAACGGTGCTATCAAACTGCACTGTGGGAAGTGTTGGATTAGGTCGTTTAGAGTTTGACTCACATAAAAATCAGGATAACCTTCTGAACACTCAACTGTTCTCTGACTTTGTGAAGTGATTTTGCTATATTACTGGAGCATCTCTTAATGTTTTCAACCTAAAATCTTTATACACTTTGAAAAATATCTCACATGCACTCCTTGGTCTAGAGGTGAGAGAGAATATGTAAGTATGTACTGTATATACAGGCTGGTAAACCACGTGCATTAAAATGTATGCTTTTGGTGTGTGTTTTTGAATAATTAAATGAAGTTATTTCACCCCCAGTGACTTTATTTTTTCTGATCGACTGTCAATCAAACCATGTGGGGTTAACTGCTTTGTAGCATCTCTTTCAGTCTGCATGTAGGTGGCGCTGTTGTCCCAATGGGTTCGGCCATGAGGCAGGAGAGGCGGAGGGTGTTTAAATGTTTCTCCAGTAAATGTGAGCTGGAGACCGGTTGAGTCACCGTTCCTTCAGTTGGCTGTAGGAAACTGAAGATGGAGCTGCGGGAACATTTTGCAGAGTATTGCTGCGTTCAAAAGATTTGATGAAAGCACTGCTCACATTCACCCCGTGGTTTAGAAATGAGACTTATATATCAGGATTGTCTTGTTTCCTTTTGTCTCTCAGAGATTTAAAGCATCTAATAACATTGAAATCCAGACCTGAAACGGAGCAGAAGCCATAAATGAGAATACGAATCAGTTTAAATCATGTGAGACACTAAACCATCTCTATACAACTCAGCCCTCCATACAGCTCAGAACAGATGCCAAAGCTGTCAGTGAGCCCCATTTCACTCAAGTCAGCTTCAAACCTTTCAGATCTGGCAGAACAAAGCTTCCTCGGGAGGATACAAAGAAAGCCTGAGCCCGAGGCAGCAGCGACTATGCATCAAGGTCGACTGAGGAGTAAAAACGCCATATATGTCCCAATAAAGAACTGGGACTAGGTTCTTTTCAGAGGCCTTTAGCTTTAAATCTACAGCGGATTCTCATATGGGCCAACCTTCCTGTTTCTGCTCTGATTCAATTTGGCAGCAGTGGAGGAATATTCCAATCCTTTACTTAACTACAGACTGTAGGCGGTGACTCTTACATGATACCATATGCAATCAGAATATTATGCATGTGAAAGCCAGATTTCATTTTGAACTAATGTTTGCATGAGTGCAACTCATAATGTATTTGTTTTGGATTAAGCTGCTGATTATTTTCTGCATTCGTGATTGAGTGGAAAAATTCTGAAAACTGGGAGAAATGTTTAAATTCATTTGCGTGTACTGTTAGAAGTTTAATTAATAGCAAAAATAAATAGATTTGATATCTTTTAGGCAGTTCTTCTGTTTTGTGATCATAATTGTTATCGGCAAAGCAGAGAGGAAGATGTCGGATAAATGTAGTGGAGTTTGGAGGTGTAATATTTCCCTTCGAGTGGAGTGCAGGTAGAAAGTGTTATTAAAAGATGATAGAAATTAATGACATCAACCAATCAACAGTGACCAAAGTTGTTGATCATTAAGATCAACAGATTGAAAATTGTTAGGAATAAAAACAACAAAGCACACAGCGAAATATCAAAATGTCACAGCACTATTAGACATTAAATAGGTTGTATGTGGGTTAATCTCAGGTTTACGTTAACATGAACTTGACCTCGTGGGGTCACAACCAGTGATTTCTCTCACAGCGTGAGGTCACGTCAGCCATCTGATCCCAATCGAGCCTCACTGCTGTTTTTATTTTGTGCAGGTTGACCGTTTGGTTTATCCCATCTGTCAGACGAAGACTTATTCTCTCTCCGGACTGACGATGAATGACGTGGCTCTCATTGATACATTCAGCCGTGCCGAGGGGAGCTCGCCCCCCCTCCTCTGTGACGCATTCATGTAATGGCATCTTATGGACTTTAGCCCCCAAAGGCAGTTTGATTTCTTCTATAGCATTTTGTTTGCATAGTCAAGAAGCAAGCAGGCGACTGCATTACCCCACCCTACGTAACAGGGTTCATTATTGCAACAGTGCAATAATGGAAGTTACCTCGTACTGTAAGTGAGCATTAGATATATCTCATAAAACGACGCGGTTCTTAAGATGGCAGGGCAAAATTGGAGGCCGTGTCTTTAAGCGAGAGGCACGGAAAGTCAGCGAGGCGGCTGCAGTCACAGATGGCTGTGAGGAAGTGTCTCAACCCCGCTCCGCTGCTAAGTGCAAGCAGGTTGCGTCCGCATGAACTGTGAGTGCCTGTGATCCGGGTCCCGGAGAGTTCACGCACGCATTCACCGACACCGTCGGGGTGAGAGGTCGGATCGCCGTCGGGGTATTTAACAAAGGAAGGCAGCATAAAAAAAATGTTAGAAAATAAAGACACTGTAGTAGCCTATAGTGCAGTCGTGGATGGATATTTAGTTTTAGTTCAGGAGGCCACAGGGGCGACGGATGGAGCGTCAGCAGTGCATTAGTGGTAAGCTAGCGGTTGATGCCAGGTGGTTAGTGGGAGACACGCTGGACAACAACACTATATAACACAACACACGTGCACGTCTGCGCCGCCCTTGAAATTTTGATGTTCAAATTCCTCGTTCCGTCCTGTTTATATGGGCACGTGTTTGTCTCGAGCATCGCCGTGGATACTCGCACCAAGATCATCAAAAACGTATAGTTTTGCCGGCCAAAAAGTAGTCGAGTTGTGGAATCGCAACGCGCCTCGGATTGTTAAAACACACGAATGAACACACGCGCACAAAACACTCAAAAACTCAAAAACAGAGAGTACTTGAAAGGGATGTCATCTTATTACTTCTCACTTGTTATACACTGAACACAGTTGAACACTGTGGAAATAAACACAAATAAAAAAGACAGCAAACTGACATGGAGGAAAGACAGACATCTCTACAGCTGATATCTCACACAACAGAAATCAGTACTTTACACATTTTGGAATTTGGGCTTATGCTTTTTAAAGTTGTGTATTTCCTCTCAGAATGTTGTTTTTTTCTCCCTTGACAACAAAGCCAATGTCTCTGCATCATATAATCGTTTATGTTCTATAAAAAGCACTATCCAAGAACCTTCCAAGCCTGTCCCACTTTAACTGTCCTGCAAGGATAGAAGAAAGGCGTTTAACTCTGAGCAACAGGTCACTGCTTCTTAAAATCCAGTAGGACTTCATTCACAGCGTGTGTCGGTTTACCTTTACATTCTAAAAAGCTGCCAGTGTTTTTTCAATGTTCATTGCAAATTTTTGGCCTTTTGATATCAGGCAAAACAGATGTCACCGACTCGGCTTTTTCACGTCGCATTTGTCGTTTTGCTGAAAGGTTACAATCACCTGACTGTCCTCCTGGGAGAAACAATACAGGGCAGAGATGCGGGACACGGGATTTAATGATTGTGAGGTCCTCTCATGATGGAGAACTCTAAAAATACAAAGGACCATAAAAAGAAAATCCAAGTGACCCAAGGGCAGACATTTATTCTCTATGAATAAATTATGTGGAGGAGCACAGTGATGCTGAAGAGCTTTAGAGGCTTGCTTCCCCCCCCCCCCTCCTCTTCAACCTGTAACCTTTCTTTTCACTCAGGCAGAATAAAATGTCAAATCTGCTGGGAAGTGGGAGCCACGGGCGGCCACCTCGAGAAACACAGATTTAATACAGTGAAGTCTTGATTTCCCGTAACACAATTAACAAAGCGAGTTCATGGACCAAACGCGTGTTGTTTGGCGAAGGCTTTAATCTCAGTGGCTTCTCTATTACTCTGGTTGTACTATTATTAGCGTATCTTTACAAATTTATAGTTCCTAAATGGTTTAAAATATATCATTTCAAAAACAGAAAATTAAGTTTACTTATTAGTGAACATATAAACGTGTAGTTAATTATTTGGTTTGTAGCGCAGTATAGTGACGTTATGAATGGAAGTAATCTTTAAGTGTATAAGCAGTATTTAAAGTCTTTTGAGATTCTTCACGTTGCATATGGACGCAAAGTATAATAAATTTGATGTGATATTTTGGTTCAGATGGGGGCTCAGGCACCAGAAAGTGGCCAGTTCCAGACCTGCTGGGACCAGTCGGAAAGATATATAAAGGGAGATATTTATCGGCAGTGTTGTCAACAGGCTCAGGCCAACATGTCACATCCACACGTTCTGTGGATGTGACATGTTAGTCAGAGCTTTCTGTCGACCCATGTGCACATCTCGCCTGCGCTGTAGCTATTTACAGCCAGCTAGTAGCCTTTTATTAATAATGCTTCAGTAGTATTTAGCGTGAATGCAGCATGTTTAAATTCAAACAGCAGCATGTTTACACTGTGGAAATACCAGTAAAAGATCTGAGTAAATTCTAAAATTGATCAAACTTCCTGGTTGTTACACATCCAAACTGTGAATAAATAATGTCCCATAATCCAATCATGTTACCGCTGGGTCTTCGGTGCTCCTCAAATCTGCCAAAATGCACCTTTCAGCTCCATGTTATTGTGATTGACTTGACCGGCGGCAGCCGGATTAGTTGTGAATTTAATATGAGGAAATGATCCGTGTTTGCACGGTGCAGGTCATCTCATAACCTCCTGAATTAAAATGGAGAGATTTCATCTGTGATTAAAGTGAGCTGGGCGTGGTCGCCGGATTTGAAATAAGCAGAGCGATCCGTGTTTGAGAAGGTTTTATTATCCACGTTAGTCATCACACGTACACAATCACAACACACACTCCTCTGACTGGCCTGGGTATTTACAAACCGGTGCAAACCTTCTCCAGTGAAGCCGTTTCCCTACTTGACAGCGCAGCCAGGCTGCAGGAGAGAACAGACAGAGTTGGCAGAAATATGTTTGACATCCAAACATGAGAGCGTTGAAGTTCATTTTTACATCTAGTTAAGCTCACGACAGCAAACGGGCAACTACAGCCGTTCAACTGGGGGTTGTTTTTTGTTTTTCTCCACTGTGGGTCAAACAAACTAGAATCAACTTTGCTAAAAAAAAACAAAAAACAAAACAACCCAAAACAAAAAAAACACTGATTCACATCTGATTCACAACATTTTCTCCTCCCGCTCCCACGGCACCGGGTCCTGGGCCTCCTCGACCTGCGTGTTCCTGCGCCCAGTCCAGAAGTGCTCCACATCTGGGAACGTCTTCTCCCGCTCCGACGACACCGCGTTGCCTCCGGCCTCCGCGCCGTTGCCCTCCGTCTTCGGACACCTGTTGCTGGGGGGCCGCTTGGAGCCCCTGCAGGTGGCCACGAACCAGAGGGTGACCAGGCCCTGGCGCACGTCGTCGTACATGGTCATGAGGATGACCGGAGAGAGGGAGCTGCATGCGTAAAGGAGGACTTGCGCGAAGATGATCAAACCCACGGGGGGTTTGTTGTACCCGAGGCGGATCCAGGTGAAGGTCCCCCACTCCGGCAGCAGCATGAGCCCGAGGGCGCCGCTCAGACACAGGAGAACCAGGGTCACCTTGCTCTGGTGCTGCGGGCTGGGCGCGTGGTTCACCGCGGAGTGCAGCGTTTTGGTGTAGTAGCCCAGCGTGAAGGTGATGGGCACCGCGAAGGCTGCGGTGGGATAAATCTTGTAGAACAAACTCATGAAGTCAGACGCGCACGCGGGCATTTGGGAGACGCAAACCGTGTCGCCGCCGCGCTGCACCACGGAAGCAAAGAGCATCTGGGGGATCGGAAACAGCATGGAGACGACCCAAATGAGCGCCAGGGCTCCGTGGATCCACGTCGGGCTGTTCGGGGGCCCCGTGGCGGCGCGCGGAACGACGGTGTGCTCGGCTCTGGTGGTGGCCGCGAGGATCAACGTCTTTGCAACCACGCACGAGTGCTGGAACCAGTCCGCGGTGCTGCACAAGAAACTCCCCAAGGTCCAGGTCTGCCTGTAGTAGGTGACGGCGCGCACCGGGGCGCACAGCAGGAGGATCACCGAGTCCGTGGAGGCCAGAGAGGCGAGCAGCACTTTCACCTCGGAGCCCTTCCCGTTCCTAAAGTCGCGCATGAAGATGAGCAAGACGAGCAAATTCCCAACTGCTCCGGACACGCAGATCCCGATCAAGATGACGGGCATGGCCACCCTGGTGTCCTCCCCCTGGAGAAGCTGGACTCCTCCGACGAAGTCAAAAAAGGAGACGTTTGCCGCTCGATCGATATCCATCTCTCCCCCCGTGACCTTCAGGCTCATCAAAGTGGGTTAAAAACAAACCCCAAACAAAACCTGCAGCCAGCCAAAGTTGTTTTTTTTTTCTCGTGTTCCACTCCGCTCCCCGCCGGAGTAAACAAACAAACAAACACACAAACACACAAGGCCGGAGGAGGAGGTGAGTGAGGGATCATTCGGCTGGCAGGTGGACTATTTCAAGTGCTGCCATTTAGCATCGTCAGCCACTCACGTCTTGTGTGCAGTGTGTCTCCGGGCTGCAGCCAACCCAAATGTGAGCTCAGCGTGATGAATCCTCGGAGGGTTGGACCAGCTGCTGGCTGCTGGCTGCTGTGTCAGAAATAATGCAAACCGTCTCCTGCATATCTGCTCGTTATCTCTTCAGGCTGCACAAACACAAGCGTGGCAGAGGGACCTTTGCTAGAATCTCGTGGAAATGACAGAATAAATGGCACGTGTGAAAGGTTTCAATAATTATATGTGACCGTGCAACTGAAATGACGAGAATATTTTGAACTGTCTTAATGTACGAACACTCCCAGAAATATACAAGGCTCTATTGAAACCATGAAGCAATGGCTCAGAATCACTGGTGGGGTTTTTCTGTGGCCTCATTTTGGAAAAAAAACAAAAAAACCACAGTGAAAGTGTTTGATTTCGCCATTCAATCATCCTGAGTCCGTCACTGTTTAAAACTCCACAGCTTTGAAAACAGATTAGCCTGAACTTTGGACTATTGATGATTAAATCCAACATTTCCGGCTTGTTAACCCATCTGACCCCTAAGACATTTGTGTTACAGTTCGAAGAATATTTGGTAACAATCTACAAGTACACACATCTCGATTGGTTACTGAGGAACAAATGTGGAACGAATTATGAGCTAGTGACTTGATGGTCACCCAATGATTAGTTAAGTTAAAGTAGTTACAGATGAGTAAAGAGGTTGTTAATGGTAGATAATCACTAACAAATCATAAACTACTCATTACTCATTCATACACCATCCCGAGTATTTACCTGGTACCAGCTTATCTCTTAATCATTGCTTTCCAAACTGTTTATGTAACTGAATTTATGTCACTTCAACATAAAGCTAAGATTTTCAGTTTCACAAATAAACATGTAATAAAACATGCATTTGTTCTGCAGTTTTGCTCTTTTACCTGGTCTGGCATGGCTCAGATAGCTTACTGTAGCTAATGTTAGCATCATGCTACAGTTGTGGCTAATGTTTAGAGGAAGTTATGTCCATTTAACCTATTAAATCACCTGAAACTTGGACTCCGTTTTAATCAGACGGAGTGTTAGTGGGGTCCACCATGTTTCTATGGGTTATACAAGCCCAGAATGGATGAATAAAGAACTGGCTCTACAGGGCCTTTTGGGGTTTTTTTTTGTCACTCTCAGCAACCATCATAGGTGAGGTTACACAACAGAGGCCTCTGAATCATTGCTATATATTGAATAGTGTGATAAAACAATGTGAAATTGACATAATAACAACGTCTCCATTTTGTGTTCTGTCCAGCAGAGAGGTGGAAAGTTTACTATCCAGTTTAAATCAAGCTTAAATCTATCAACTTTGAATTTAAGTCACTTTATCAACATCTTCGGTTGATTAAAGCTTCTGCAACCGTCCACAAGACTTTTATGTGTTTCCACTGAAACAATTTAAAACATGTAGAAGACTGACGGAAGATATATCAAAACCTTTCAACATTTACACCTGCAGGATTTATGAATTTATGTAAAAACCCTCAACAATCAAGTTGAAGCGTATTAAAAAGTGAGAAAGTGATTATTTCTTAACAAAACTCCGACATAAACCTCACCTCGGAGGACCTGCTGAGCGGGTCTCAGATTTACTGAACACTGAGACTGAAGTTTAACATGAATCACAATGCGTCTGATACCTGATATGCATAAACATTTCAGTATCAGGCCCAGAAATCTCCTTATTTTACCTCTCACACAATGATGTTGTGATTCAGATGTGACTGAATAGAAGGAAAACGACAATTTTAGGCTCGTTTTCAGTGGAGTGCAGTGACCCTGATGCACTGGCGCTCTAAGCAGACGGCACAACGCAGCGAGGTGTGTTTACTCGACTCGAAGAGCATCCGGATGCTGAAGAAGAGGGCGGGAGAAGGTGTGGGAGATGATGGAGGGGAGGTGGGGGGTGGGGGTTGTATGTGAAGAGGTGAGGGTGCCCACTCAAATGCTGTCACCTCCTATAAGAGGAACGGTTGCTAGGAGACCAGAGCCACCGTCACAGTATGGGGTTAGGAAGATGTGAGGCATCATGAAGTAGTGTGAGTTGGGGAAGAGGCTCGGGAGCCTCAGATCTAATGAATAACTAATTAAAGGGTGTAATTGCGGAGGCAGAGAGGCTCCGCTGGTATTTAAATTGATGATACAATAGCTCAAGCAGTAATGCTGCCATCGTGGTGTACAGTAATCAGGGATAATTGGTATGTTATTGACTGCGCTAGGCTAAGAACGAGGTTTCAGTTGATCACTGTAATCAATGTCACACTCGGATGTGCCAGAGTTTATAGTTACACTGAGTCTAGGATTGAAAACGTTATGAACTCAACCCGCTTTGTAACGAACTGTTCACCGTTGTAGATCGTCAATAAAAAAAAGAGGAATTACCAAGTTAAGCAGCACAACGTAAATGCACAGAAACACATCAGAAAACTTTAAAAACATTATCAATAAAACCACTAATTATATAAATTTGAAGACCTGACAAGGTGGGATGAACCAAAATAAAAGAAAAAAATGGCTTTTTTTTTTTTCTTTTTTTTTTTTTTTTTAATAAGAAGGCTCCACAGCCATGTTTGCAGCTCCAAGAGGCTGTCCTTAGGCACAGCAAGGTTTGGGCTCAATACTAATTTACCCCAGTGCAAGTGATACAAAGAAGGAGGGGGATCGAGATGCACGCAGAGCTGAACACACACACACACACACACACACACACACACAAGGGTGGGAGGGAGGTGAGGAAAACAAGATTCAAAAATACTCTGGAAAAAGCTTGAACGGAGGCACACAATGTACAATGCTGAGGTGGGAGGGGGCACATGGACTTGAAATGCACAAGATGTGGGTCACCGAGACGCAGTGAAACTGAGAGGCGTTGAGATGATTTTATAAACAAGGAAAGAGGGCAACGGTAGTCTGTGCAGGGTTGTTAGCAATGTTGGAGCAGCAGGATAACATTATTACTGTTTACTGTTCAAATTTAGATGTCGATGCAAGTGAGACAGGTAAAAGGAGACTTTAATGTGTGACCTTTGACCAGGAGCTAATCCAGAATCTGACCAGAAGCAGCATCAGAGACCCTATTTCACCCATACTGGCTTCTCTCCACTGGCTTCCTGTTAAATCCGGAATAGACTTTAAAGTCCTTCTCCTCACCTACAAAGGTATTAATGGTCAGGCACCATCATATCTTAAAGAGCTCTTAGTATATAATACAGTAATATATATCATCTTCGTAACAGTGATATTTGACTATACGGTGAGTAATATTGTCGAGATGTGGCACTTATATTGGAAACAAAAAGGGGCCCAGTATACTACCCTGAGAAACTCCATAACCAATATCAATTGTGATTCAACACATACCCAATTTGGAGGATTGTTGTTTTTTTTTTTAAGTTAAAAAGCCACAATCAGTTGTGCCAAACATTAGTCATAATGTACAGCTATCATTCTGTCACTCTGTAGTAAACCAGATATTCATGGTGTTCGGTGAATAAACCCTGACGACGGTGACTCAAATGACTTTGATGATTGCCAAGAATTTGGATATATTGTATCATTGAATTATAATCATTGCTGCACTGCAGTGTTAATAATTTAAATAATGTAATGTAATGTAAATATGTATGTAAATAATGTAAATAATTAATAATCATTGAATTATAATCATTGCTGCACTGCAGTGTTAATAATTTTAGTTGTTTGCGTACCTTTATGTTACCTTTATATTTGCTCACTAATCTGTAGTCGTCCAATACTTTACGAAACTGACGACGAGCAACAGCTGAGCTTTATGTTTTGAAGTGAAATGATGTCAGCGTGGAAAGTTTCCTCACACCCACCAAAATGCTCTCCTTGTTACACACAACTTCTCAATTTTCTTCTTCCCAGATATGTCTGACCCTTTAATTTTAATCTCCTAAACTCAACTATCGTATATTTTGTCTTCAATAGGTTTAATTGAAGAGCTTCACGCCACCTGACAAAGGCTTTCACTCACTGTTACTCAAACATGATGAGCAAGCTGCTTGTGTGACTGGGACACGCGAAAGCTTGATCCATCCGAGGGGGAAGAGCAGAAGACGTTATCATTCCCACAGTCAAGCTCTCTGTTATCTTTTAAGACAGGTGGATAAACGTGGTGTCATCTCATCTCAGAAGAGAACACTTTCTCAGCCGGGTCTCGCATGGATGATTTTTCAGTGGTACAGGCGTTACCACTCCGGCCCAGACTGAGTCAGTCCGACCCCCTTCGCGTTCCCTCCGGGCTCTAGAGAGAGAAAACGATGAGAGAAAAGGGAGAGCGTGAACAAAAAGGAAAACCCGGAGCAGGGTAAGAGCCTAAAATGTTCCCCTTGGAGACACGCCAGACTAGAAACAAAGAAGAAGTACGTTTTCCACCACAGGGATGTCTGGCATAAAAAGCAGCACATTTTGTCCCACATCCCCTGATGCAGAAATGCTTTTCTCGCAGCATCAAAGAGCACAGATGCAGTTTTGTTTCTTTTTTAGGACACTCAGAGCGATCAAAGGTAAAAAAGGTCACGTACTGTCATCAGGGCCTCCCTCTTATTGATGTTACGGCTCAGAAGTGGAGGAGCGATTAGCAATTTGTTGTTGATGTTGCCACCCTGTTTTGCATTACTGCTTTCAAGCCCCCCGCCCCCCCATCACCGCCTCCAGCACCAAACAGGGGTGGAGAGTGACGGCCGCTGGCATCAAGTTGCTCCTCTACGGGAGGCAAGACTGATGGTTGCCACGACAACCTGTGGATGGAAACCACTTGACAGGGGGAGCTGCCGGTGACAGCGGAGGTGCTTCAGACAGCAGATGAATTCCACATCTTGAACTGTTTATTTTTTTTTTACATTTTTAAAAATAATTGATGCCACTGCCTGAATAAAATCCGCGCTGGATTCGTGGCGAGCTGCGTGAGGCCGCCATCATTATCGTCTTCTGCTCACTTGTCGCAGGCATCATGCAAAGGGATAAATGACTCCCTTTAGCAAAAGGGCAGACTCCCGCCTGCAAAATAGCAAATAATTAATGTCAGGATTCTTTTTATAATAGCTCGCCGGGGAGGGGGAGCAGATGGAGAGCCGGGCTTTCTTCTTCTTTCATCACATGTTAAACAAAATAGAAGCGGAAAGATGGTGTTAGCAGAGAGTGTGTGAATATATATATACTGTATATACAGTATGTATGATGAGTTAATCGGATGTTAGTCCCGGCACCTCCTTTTTAGTGGGTCATTTCCCTTTTTATTGCAGATGAAGGTTACCTCTGTGCAGCCACCCGCGGCGCCTCCCTGCTGTCTGCTGTCACCATTGATCATGACACCAAGTATTCCCATCCTCGACTTCACTGAAAAAAAAAACCCCCACAAAACTCTGCTGGAAGTAAAGATTCTGCTTTAAAAATGTTACTTTATTAACAGCATGCCTGAATGACTGAAATTAAACGTTCTCCGTGCAGACAAATGTGTTTCCATAGCAAATTCACATGTGAATTTCATCCATTTCAGTCATATTTCCTTTATAGTTTTACATTGTTACGTATTTCTTTGTTGTCTTTTGCTGTAAATCTGCAAACTAGAGTAGCTAAACTCATATAGAAGAGTAAAAAGTACAATATTTGCCTATGAAGAGTGACAGTAAATGTAAACAGTAAACAGCATTTATTGTTATCAGTATTTTGTTGTATTATTTAAGTACATTCAGGTAAATTGTATTTCAGTTAGAAGTATTCCACATCATTATTTTGTACTTAGTCAATAATTAGTTAAGGATAATTTACAGTACTTTAATATTTCATTTGTGCAATTCTATGTGTCCCTTTATGTTTCATGTTGATGTTTCGCATGTGCACATGTACTTTATGCCTTATTTATTTATTTAGGCCGGTGATTTTAAATGAGCATTCGAGGATTTCTGCGTTGTGATAGCTGAGACACTGAGAGATTTTCTTGGCTCCTTCATGTCAACAGTGATGACAATGATGAGCTGAAGAGCCAGGACAGGTGAAAGACTGCCACCGCGTGGCAGACGAAGGAAGAGCTGGATACACACTAGAGCAGCTACACTGCTTGTTCTCCAGCGTTCCACGCACCAATTTTCATCACTGGTACTTTCCTGTTAATATACAGCAGAATAAAAAAAAAAGGAAAAATATAGAGCATTTATATTGATTATTATTCCGAGCAGCATCCTGTCGATTCCTTCTTTATATGTTATATAATATAACAGCTCATATTAAAATAATTCACCAGATAAATCTGAAGTATTTCCACTTCTCCAATTCAGTTTGATACACCTGATACTTTTATACTAACTTTATTTTTACAGCGTCTGTGTATTTCCGTTCTTCACGAACATCTCAGTACCTAAATATGAACAGTAGATGGCAGCAGATGATCATTTTAGAAAGAGCCTTGAGGTAATTTACCCCCTTGGCCACTAGATGGAGTCGTTGACAAAAGAGTTGCCAGTTAAGAGAAGGAGCGAACCTGAGCGACAAAATAAACTGTTTCATCTTTCTGTCTAGAACAAAATAGACACCAGAGGAAAACTTTTATTCCAGAAACCAGCATGCAGGAGGAACTTGTAAACTGTTAGGTCCGTATGATGTGTGTAATCAAAATAATACCTTGATTGAGAAACAAAAACATGCTCAAAAGATTGTAGGTTTTTGACAGCACCCCCACCCCCCCAACACACACACACACACACACACACACACACACACACACACAAACAGCCTAAAATAATATAAAAAACACTCAGGAAATGGGAGTCACAGGTGATCAGTTGGTGGAAACGAGTCAGATGAGGCCGCACAGTTGGAAAAACTGTGGGTCCGTGTGGCAAACATGTTTTTCTTTGGGGGGATTATTTCAGTGCACGTGGCCTTTTTGTAGGTATTATTTTCATCTTTATGATAATTGATATAATGGTAATACTACAAAATACAACTTGTTTGAACTGACTGCAGATTCCCATCTGTGGCCTTTTTGTGGATTGACTGAGTAATTAAAAGTGTTAATTACTCTGAGCAATAAAGCAGAAGCGTTTGCACCTTGTGGTGAGTCAAATCCAGGTAACGTTTTGTGCCTTAAACTCGGCATCATTGTATCTACAGTTGCACTATGTCACTTTGTCAATACTTATATTCTATACATCTATAAGCAGGACTGGGTGTGTGTGGCAGATTTTTGGCGCCTTCTAACAGTTTTCCCCTGCTTGCAAATAGACCCTCCATGAAATTATTTTTATTTGTAAATGGATGAATGTAAAAATGGACTTTACATATTCATTAATCTATACAGTAAAACTCGGGGAAAACAAGAAGGAAAACACATCATTAACTCTATGTTTAGATACAGGCACAAAAAGAAAACACTTACTGGGGAAAACACACACACACACACACACACACACACACACACACACACACACACCACCTGACAAGGAAACGAAGACATAAGCATCTATGAAGTGTTTTAACACACATATTTTAGAATTATTACGGTGCTAATATAACATTTTACTGGGGAGTGGTGGGGACAATAATCTGGTTCACACTTGAATGTGAAACAACAACAAAATGACTCTTATGCGGCGTTTATTCTGCATGTGTTCGTAATGAGTGGAAATGAGCCGTGAAATGTGCACGAGAGAGGAAAGGTCCACAGCGATGGGGGCAAAGACACACGCCTATACAGTCAAAGTGATTAAAGTTCGACTTTTAAAACACACAATAAGGCAGCAAATGTGTTTTGTGCCGTTTTTATTTAGTCTAGATGACTTGTGTGTTCCTGCCTTTATGCACACAAGGCCCCGCTAATCTTGTTCTCCATCGGCCCCTGTGCATAATGAAAAGGGCCTTATCGCGATGCTGGCCTCGGGGTGACGTCGACTTTCTCCATTTCCGCCGAGAATGGGGCGAATGCCACTTAAGCCACGTGACCGGCGGAAATCTCCCAGGACCCATAGGTGCCGTCGCCGGCTGGAATGGGAACAATAACTCAGAGGGAATAAAATGAAGAGTTCAATTGGGAAGCGATTAAAATGAATAGAAGCTTTGACCAGATAAGACACATACCATTTGCTCATCTATTTAACATTCATTGAATTGAATAATCCGGGTTTATTATCGTAAATAGTCTGAATATTTACCCCGAATATGCTAATTTATGTTTGCTGCAAGCCCTCTGCGGCTTAATAATTTTTCCATCAATGTATGCATATCTGAGGCTTTCTCCTATAGCTGTTTCTAAAGAGGAGTGGAAAGAGAGAGAGGACGAGAGACCTAGAGAGAGAGATGAACACAGTTATATAGTGCTCATTGTTTCTGTAACTTTTCTATTCTTTTTTTTTTTTCTGCACTGTGCCCAAGGCCAAGCGAGTTACATTTCAATCAAAAGATTCATTGTAAAGTCATTATCCCAAACTAGGCCCCGATAATTGGCTGTCATTTTGCATAGTGGTGGCACTCTGGCTTTGGGGCAAATGACTGTGGTCTTATCTTTCACTTTTAGGGAAAAATAATGGACAATTTATCATTAATCTTCTCCGGGAAATAATAACAAGTTAAATGTCATTCGCCGCGTTGTGCCTTAACAAATAAAGCTGTGTCGCTCTGGGCCCGGGCTGATCGCGGGCTGACCTCTCCGCTCCGGTGCTGAGGTGGAGGGGGAATCTAACACTGGCAGGCAGGTGAAGGGCGGTCGAAGCACAAAACATTTACAGAAGTCCAAAGAAACGCCCAAATATTCAATAGCAATCGTGGTTTTCTGTCTGCTTCTATTACTCCCGCAGCTCTCAAAGTGACGGGTTGCCGTGAATCTGAAAACCTTAAAGACTAAATAATCATAAATATGCTTTCCAATCCACAGCAATGCAGCCTGAATCCAGCATGAAAGTGCAGGTAAAATTAGAGAGAACCTAAGCAAATGCAGAAAGGTTTTGTTCCAGTGAGCACTGCAGAGCTTATGAACCCTCAGGCACAAAATCAGCACACAGACTCTAAACACCTGTGTTTGCCAAAATGGCTGCGGTGACAGGAAACAGGAAGTCGGTGTGTAATGTGGAAAACCGGAGCTTTAGCTTCAGTGCTAACAATTTCGTCTATCAATCATTTAGCCAACCAGTGTGGTTGTAACTGTTTTAATTATCGTCATTCATGGAAAAGCAACAGAATTAGCCCAGCGTTCATAGCTTTTAAAATTAGCTAACGTAACCAACATAATTTCTGAGTCCGACCTTGTTGACATAACTTTTTATACTTTGAGATGTTTGTGGCTGCACCTGTCATTTACTGGCTTTAACTATTTGATAACAACAGCAACAGTTTCTTTTGTTTTTCTATCCTTTATATGTTAATGATGCATAAATCGGGTTGGACCACAGGTCTTGAAGGTGCTAAATTAGCATCAGTATTAAAGACGGGAAGCACTCCTGCGTCAGTGAGATTTAATACGACAATGATCGAGTGAAATCCATCGCGGTGTGGAACACGTCCACTTCTATTCGCAGGAAAGTTGTTGAGCGGCAGTATGTTTGTGCATCTATCTGTGCAACCTGCGCTGCTCCGGCGCAAAAAAATGGCAGCATGGCACATCAGGCTCTCACCACGGAAGCATAGGATTTCCTGGTCAATTTGCATTTCGTTCGGAGTAGAATGGTCCCATGATAGTTGAGACAGGGCTGAGGCACCAGGTGGCCGATCCTGATGTCAGAAAACGTTTAAAATCGGTTACAGGCTTCACAGTGGAACCGGTGGCGCTAATAATTCCATAATTTACCCGACATTCAGGTACAGGTGGCCGATCCTGATGTCAGAAAACGTTTAAAATCGGTTAATTTACCCGACATTCAGGTATAATTACAGACTTTGAGAAAGATTGACTTTCCTTTTTTTAATTTCTGACCATGGTGATTTTTTTTCCACAGCACTGGTGGTCTGAGGGTTAATGTCAGCCATCCAGTTAACCAGCTATCGACCTTTTCCTGCTCCAAACCCTTGTTGTTATTTCAGAGCTTTGACAGGTCGCTGCCTGTCAACCTCTGACCGGCCTCACGCACAAGCTTTGACTGAGGCTAATGAACTGAGTTCATCAGCTGTGGTCTCAAGAAAGTACAATACCTCCTGCAATAAAGGGACCATGTCGAGCGTCCGTGCTGCACGTGGATGAGTAAAATGCTTCATCAGCCCCATCAGCTGCGGCTCTAAGTGTGTGTAGCCGTTGTGTTTTTAGATAAGACTTAGATAAGACGCCTCAGCCGGTGACCCCCGTCCATCGTGAGGGGCCTCATCAGCAAACAATATGAGACAAATGGCAGAGCGAAAGGTTGACATCAGCAGAGGACGACTCTCATTCCCATTCGTTTATGGGATTAGGCCGCTGAGGGAGGACGAGGCCGGATGACTCGTTTGGCATTCAAAAAGCAACTGTGGCCCGCCGAGAGCCCGTTTGAACAGGGATCAATTATCAATCAGTGTACGGGCCACGGGGGCCGAAGCTATTCGAGTGGTGTTGACAAATAACCCCGGAGATCCTGTCAATGAATGCGCGCGGACAAACGCCTTTGGCTTTGACACTGGCCACTGCCGAAATTCAGATTAGAGTCCATCTCATCAGCAGATTAGCGCTGTTTATGTCTGCTCAATCGTCGCCAATCAGTCCTGCGCTGAGCTCCTGACGGGCTCCTGCGCACGGCCACTGTCCCTCTGTCAACAAGTCACATGTGAGACGGACACCTGAACACTTTCTCTCTGTGTCATAACTGCAATCAGAGAAGATTTCATTTTACTTATTTGTTTTTAATGGCCTATAAATAAGCAAAAATAGAATAAGTGCTGAAAAGCTCATGAAAACAATGCAGCAAAGTTAGAGAATTTTGCTTCGTGGTTAATAGGAAATATTCTCAGAACTCTGTTGTACACTTTAAAAATGAAGAAAAAGTTTGGATTTTTTTTTAAAAAAGTTGTAAGTTCACTAAACGTGAAAACGCAAGTTTTCATTTATTCAAATATACAATAAATATTTTTTTAAGTTCCTACAGGAAAACTTTTTTAACCTAAGGCTTTATTTTTTGTCTTTTAGGATCTAACCTTTCACAAAACATATGCTGCTACACTCAAAACTAAATAAAGCAAATAAATCTACAAAAATGTGTTTGCTCATAAACGTCAGAAAATTGTTCAAAGCTTTGATTTATACAGTTTGAGTCAAACAAAAAACAAACAAAACAATGGAGTTGTCCTTTAACTTTGTAGGTGTATCAAGTGTGAGAAGTGAGAAATAAGGTAAAAGTAGACGTAGTCCAGATTTCTTGTTGTGTTCTCCAGTTGTACAGGATAAACGCTGCGTTTAAACACATGCGGTTGCCATATTTGGTGTTGTTTGTCTTCATGAAGCTGATTTCTGAGCAGTGAAACGTTGGAGTCGAGTGGTCTTTCACTTTGATGGAATAAGGAAATGTGTTTATACTGTTCTGATGAAAATTTATGGAAGTACTTCAACTCAAAACGAGGACGAAACACATGAATTAAAGGGCAGTGCTGTATAGAAATAAGCATAAATAAGGAGTAATAATAACGATCATTGAGACCTTCCTCAGATGACGTGATGCTTTTCTGCAGTTCAAACGCTTCTTTGTTATATGCATGAAGTACATTTGCAGCCGCTGGGTCATGAATTTTACATGGTTTTTTTTTTGTCTGCAAACACACATAAACTGCGTGTTTTTGTCATGAAAAAGTGCAACAGATGAGGACTCGTTCGGCCAACTGCTGCTGTTTGCGGATGCCACAGAGGAACATCTCCCCTCTGCAGCGATGAAAGAGTGAGATCACAACAGCGGCGACACAATGGACATGAAAGGGGGAGGCTGCTGCATCAATAGCAGCGGTCAGTGTGTCGGTTTGGGGGGCAGGTTGAAGGTTACCGGGGGCCCTCAGAGAGCAAACAGCCCCCGGTAATCCCGACCTTCCCTCTCTGCTGCGGCCGGGAGTTGACCGTGACAGTTAAGAACCGCCGGGAATCCTCGGGCACGTCTGGACGCCCTCAAAGTCGAGGGGGCGAGGCAGGTCGGACTGAGACCTGCCGTGAAGGATCATGGGAAACTTTCTCCTGTCTTTGTCAACTAACGTACAGATGATGTTGGTCTTCACTTGTTGTTGTGCTGATGGAAATGAACCTATGGCCCGTGTTTAGATTTCAGTGTTCATTACTATTTCAAATCTAAAAATGAAATAAATGTAGCATAGCAGAGTAGCATAACCGGTTCTTCCATAAGAAACTACCTACTGGAGTTTCAGGTAAACAGTTCTGTTGGTGTTTTTCCATCTCAATGTGCAAAAAATATCACTAATGCAATATGTTGTTATGCGTTTGGATCTACAACCACCATGTGAGCTGGTGAATTAAAAGTCTGATGTCTATTTGTTAAATGTATAACAGCGTCCAGTCCCCCCTTCATGGTACGGTTCAGCTCTGGTCGGTAACCCAAGTAAAGGCTGAACTGAACCGTATCGCTTGCTTTTAACCGGGCCCTTCTTCTTCACTGCCAAGACAAAGACGTGATTTCCCAGCCTGAGAACAAATGTTTGTCACAGTGTTTTGTCATTTTTGATGTGAAAACACAAGCGGAAACAGTCCATTGTACTTTAAATATGCAGTTAAATACGTTACGTTAAACTGTTTCAGGGTGTTTTTCCTGCGAAGGCCTGGAGGAAAATGGAAGATTTGGACATCCCATGTTGCACCTGTTTTTACGTACCTGCAACGTCACCTTTTTGAGAATGGATGGGGAAACTTTGCAATATCTCTCTGCCAACAACACTGAAAAAAAGAGCAATGATTTCCTTTACTTTTGTTAACACGAAATGAAAATACCACAAAGTGTTTCGTTTCAACCGCAATAAACTCCTTTCGCATGGCATTATTCTTATCCATGTCCTGATCTTTCTGAACAGGAAGCTGAAAGGGTTTGTAGGTGTTATGAATCAGCAAAATCTGCGAAACAGAGAGGAAACAAAAGTTTCACAACTCAGAAAACAAAGAACTTTACGACGGCATTCAAAATAAAGAAAAAGATATTCAGTAAATGTGCAGACGTTTAATTTAAGTTAAAGGCCACAATGAAGTTGATTTTTCTCCTGAGTAAAATTAAAGGTGCTGCCGCGATCAGAAAGTTCCCGAGCAGCCTGCAGCCTCCATTCACGGCCTCGGGTCGAGTTCTGGCTCTGTACTTTAACTGATCAGCAGGTGATTAAAGCGACATTAACACAGATCGTCCCTCACGCTGGTGATTCCCGGCGCGGGAGCCTTTTCCAACAATGTGCCTCCTTCTGCAGTCGTCTCGGCTCTCAAACACACTCTGGCGCTGGGTCCCGAGGAGGGTCACGCTGCTCTTCTGCCCTCATGACCTGCAGGGGGTCAACGAGAGCGGCCCTACAAATCCCGACTTTATAAAAAAAAAAAACCACTGGGAGAGGGTCCTCGTGGGAATTAATCCTACCCGGGCAACCGCAAACAGTAAATTACAGGGGGCTTACACGATTCCTGCGTTCCCCCGGGGACATCAAACAGGCAGGCGGGTGGTGTTAAACTGGCCCTGCTCGCTCCACTTCAGATCTGCCTCGCTCTTTTGTTCCACTGTATGAGATCAGTGCCTGAGAGACTGCGGGGAGGCGCTCGGTCTCTATCGGCTCCCCTTCTGCTCGGAAAGATGTCTCACGGAGCGACAGCGCACCTCTTCTTACACGAGAGAAACAAGCCAAAAAAACCAAAAGACTTTAAGGTCAAGAGACAGAAAAAATGCTATTAGATGCTATTAATCTAGTGTAGTTAGAAGGAACCACATTCAGCACCCAGCTCACAGTACTAATGTAAACTTTAGTTTTTAGTTCTCTCTCAGTTTGTCTTGTGGCTGGAATGAACTGCTTTGCCTCATCTGAAACGTACGGAAGACGATTAGGACCAGACATGAGAAAAAAGGACAAAGATTTTTTAAAATCATTGATAAAAAGTCGACACTGATGTTGAAATACGATTTTGTGGATAAAGTCGAAATATTGAGAATCTGAAGTCCAAACACGTCGTATAGGTGAACAGGTGAAACTGTGCTTCCGCATCGGCTTTAGTAGCAAAGAAATTCTTTCTCTTTTAGCTCGTAAGCACAGTGCGATTATCAGCATCGGGACTTTGAAGAGGTCGTGGCGGAAACAGCTTCTGCTCAGCAGGTCGGCCGAAAGCTGACATAGCAGCTAACCGACAAATTCAAGGGTATCCGTGGTTACACCTGCGTCCAGGTCCGAGTTGACCTGGTATCACACGACACAATGAAACAGTTGATCAAGTTGTTTGATCCTGAAGGATTGAAACCGTATTTCAACATTGTTGCCGGCATTTCGGCTTTTTCTCGACATTTCGTCCCTTTTCTTATTCTCAAAGTGCAAGATGACAAAAATCTTGGTCCTCTCATAAATTTTTTCAACACTTTTGGCCCTGATCTTCCTCCATAAAACTGGGCCTCCTCCTCAAAATTGGTGCAAAACCAAATTTAGAAACCCATTTATAGCTGCACTTCCTCAGTGTGACTCTTTTCCTCCAAAACCATCAGCCATAATTAAAAACAAATTCCACAAAACACAAGAATGTCCCTAAAGACACTTTATTAACCGTAATGTTCGGACATTTTCAGCATCACTTAGGTCACTTTTTGTTGCATCTCCAGATGTTTTCATGCTTTTTGTATGATTTGTTGAAAAAATTCTTTTGTGCCATTAGGTTTAAATTGGATTTTGCTTTACCTTCGCTGAATGTTGGTCAGTTACATTCGCATTAAGTAGCCAAGTTAGCCGTATATCCCCGTGTTTTCCCTCTGAACTGTGGTTCCTCGCTGCTGCCCGGTTCGTATTGACTCGGGGGACAATAGACCCCCACCACGTCCGAGTGTTTTCGGCTCTTCACTGGGAGGACCCCCCCCCCCCGCTGGGAGCAGATTAGCCTCTTCATGGGGGATGTGACGCCCAGAGAGGAAGTATCAGAGGAGGACAAACACAAGGACAAAATCATCCGGCCGTCACTTAATATTCAGCACAGACGAGCAGACAGCAGGAGGGGGCTTCCTCCGAGCCCGAGACCCTGCCTTTGTTTTCCCACCGTTCTGATCCGACTGTGGAGGAGGCAGCACCAGAGAGAGGCGGGTCGTGAGCCACGACAACAGATTCTAATCTGTTGTTTATCGTCACTGCGTCTATAAACACATTAACATTATTAATGGTTAACTAAAGAGAGTGTTTGTGCAGAAAGAAAATCTATATGATGAATATATGATGATTAGGATGACAAACCAGAACATGTAAAAGACACCGTTTGTCATCTATTAATATGGTTTTCATTTTCATATGTTAAGTTTCTTAGGAATTCACACAGATAAAAACCGTCAAACTGAAATAGGTGATTTTCGTGACCGGTCACGTGTGAATATATTCGGCCAAGGATGGCTCATGTTTTCCTTGGATGCAGTGGCGCCAAATTGAAGATTTGAAACAAAAATGAAACAAGTCTGCACCGGTTGACGAGTCGAAGCGTGAGAAGAGGAAATATGACTTTACATGATATTCAGATTCATAACGGCAAAGGTCAGGGGTGAAATCCCGTCACATTTTTCAACGTTTTGGTCTGAAATCTGAAATGGGCCTGATGGTACAACTTATCATGCAGCATGTTTGAAGAACCTGCATTAATTTCACGGCTCTGAGATGTAGTTGTGTGGCTTGTTTAGAACTAATAAATGCAGTATAGAAGCTTTTTGTGCAGGTTACAGGTCTGTGAATGTAAATAGACATAGTACGAATACCTCTTTATCTCATGACCCCTTAGGTTTATCTTCTGAGCCTCCGGAGGGGTCCAGCCCCACACGTTGGGAACCTACTTTACAAAGTGTGTCAGAGCAAAATTGATGCATTCATAATCTAGTTGCATCATCATATTAATCACCTCAAGCGCATTCATTCACTGGTTAAGTATGGTTTTAATTATTTGAGTGTTTTATTTGCCATAGTGGTACTTTTAGATTAAAGGTATCTGAATATTTCTCCCACCTCAGAACCAGACAATTCAATTTGGATGAGATTAAACTTAGTTAGAGTGCAAATCATCATCAACAGTGCAGATTTTATGAGAAGCAACACTATTTTTATAACAACTGTGGTGTTTTGAAGTGTTTGAGATTGGTTAAATTCCTGTTGAAATGGGACAAAAACGCAGATCCTCAGTTTTTTTTTTTTCTTGAGATTTAATTTCGTGACCAACAGATGGCGTCAAACACAAAGTTATCTAGGGATCAAAAGTTAACTCCAGTCCGAGTATCACGCTTACAGATAGATGAAAAGCACCAAATAAAAGCCTGTAAAACCTATTTTTCTTTCTTTCTTTTTTTTTTTAAATGTTGGACATCTTGAATCCTCCTCCTCCTCCTCCCCGGTGATTGACAGCTGCAGGGGTCTTTCCCACATGGCCCTCAGCCGCAGTTTAGCGGATAATTAAAATATAAATCGGACAAAGAGCCACTAAGTCTCCGGTTAAGCGTTACAAAGGGGAGAGCCCACATCCCCGGAGCTGGTAAACCAACACCGCATTACTGAGCCGGCAAAGGAAAACAGCTCAACAACTCTCCGCCAGCTGTTCACCGACATGTGTTGCTGCTGCGGTGGCCGCGGAAACCGTGCGGCGTTCACAGACGGTGGGAAACTTCCGTATCGACCATCTTATCCACCCTCATTAGGGCGGGGGGATAAATGGTCTAAAAATTAAAAAATTGGAAAATGATTACGCCCACTTCAGGGATGGTGCATTGGGTCATTTGGGAGATATTTTGTATTGGGAGTTGGTACCTATCATGAAATAAACCCCCCACCCCACCCCACCCAAAAAACTAAATCGGACATGTTTTTTTCCCCACTTTTTCCCCCTATTTTATCATTAAAAATACAATAAAATCTTAAGAGAACACTTTGGTTCACCTGTCAGATGTTGCAAAGTTCTAATGTAATAAAGCACATTTACATAATGCATTTTGGCTCCTGGTTGACTGCAAGCAAACCGTTGAAATGCCCAAGCAGACGATCATATTCAACACACCATCAGACAGGCAGTTAAACAGAGTTGTCGCAGGTATGTTTTTTCCTTTTTAACAAAATTATATGATAATTTAGCTTGGTTTATGTCACTTTCCATCCAATATTAGGCATACTTTTAGCTTGCTAGCTGTTAAGAATGTAGCTCAAACTAGCTAGCTAGCAGTTAGTTCCTTGACACCTCAAAGTAGCTAGCAAGCTAGCTGAATGCTACAGTTAGTTGCCTGACGGCTCAAACTAGCTAGCTAGCTAGCTTAGTGCAACAGTTGATTTGACATGTTTTTGCTCAAATTAGCCAGCTAGCTTTATTATACAGTAATTACTTAGCTAACTGTTACATTAAGCTAAAGTAGTAGACAGCACCGAAGTAATTAACACTCTTCTAGACCTAGTGCTTGTAACTTAATCTAATTTAGAATATTTATCTTTTTCAGAGAAGTCACATCAGTCTGACCGCAGTCGAGCATGGCAGAGCCCAGACGCATGTCCAAAACTAGATCTACCGGAAACATTTATAATGCAGATACCGACTTTCCTCCCTCCAAGAACTTCCAACCACCCACAAAACTCCCCACACTGCAGAGTGTCATAAGCATGATACGGTACCACCTGGAGATGGGCAATGGGAGAGTGACTACAACCATGGCAGCACGGGAAGTGGCAAAACAGGTCTACGCCAAGTACTACCACGACACTGTGTTTTGTGTTTCCTTGAGCACCATCCAGAGGAAGATAGAAAGGATCTGGAAACAGTTCAGTGAGGGCAGAAAGAGGTATGGACAGACGGGGAAAGAAGACTCACTGGCTGTCCAACAATACAAAGAGTTATTTCACACAAAGTCTGAGCTCTTTGATGTATTTGCCCACGACCCTATACGGCGGCAATCACTGGAGAAAGAGTGG
>KV751380.1:1347464-1358354 GCA_001698575.1 Mola mola | reverse complement strand
TGTAAAATCCTCTGCTCAGATCCGAGCTGCTGGCCAGAGAGACTAATGGACATTACAGTTACATAACAGTGTGTCCTATTACGTCCTCCCTGGTAATATACATCTACCTCAGCCGGTTGAAAACGTCTGTATAGAGACATATACGCAGTTCAGTGGAGATAGACTGCTTATGTGTAGGTGGCATTTTTGCCTCTCTATGCTGCAGGACATTTTATTGTTATTGGCAGAAAAGAAGAGCCTGAAGAGTCAGAGTTGTTTCCAAATCTGGGTCAATGTGACAAGGCAGCCTAAATTGTCCTTGTCTCGATTTCCCGTCAGTGTAAAGTTAATTTCAGGTCAGAGCAGCCTTCGCTAGGTAATTAGCCAGCATGCTAATGCACTCAAAGGATGCTGGTACAAGACACTCTAAGCTTCTTTATGATGTGGCCTTTTCTGGAGATGGACGGCTCAACAGTCGAGCATTTTGTTTGCCTATAAACCTATAAAACGATTCCAAATCCGCTTGAAATTAATTATACCTCCTATTAATTTGAAAGGATACTCGTTTTATTTCTAACCATCATCCTTGAAATTTCAGCGTTTATTTGAATTCCAAAACGAATCATAGTTGCAAACGTTAGTTTTTTCTTTTCTGTTTCTTTTTTATCTGTTGTATTTTGATTAAGAATGTATCTAATTAATCTGATGAATTGGCCAGTAAGTCAATATCAGTTTTAAGATTGAGCGCTAGTTGTTATTTAAGAGATTTAACACTTATCAAGCAGTAAAATCTGCTCAAAGTGCTCAAAGACAAAGTGCACAGTCCAGCGGAGGACGCGTCCAAACTCAAAACTTTACTGGAATCCATCACAAAAGCAGAAATTGGCCTTGATCTTCACACAAGATGGCCTCAATAATAACAGTCCAATAGAACTCGTACATTTCTAGATGCAACAGCTGCTCCGGTTTGTAGCGATCAACTTTTGCTTATTGACTCGTTTTACTGTTCACAAACCTCATGAAGTCAAATGCTCCGTCAGCAGCCTTTCATGCCTTATCATGAAATAAACGGAAATATTTAACAGATGATCAGGCAAGTTTGGAGGGGATATGCGAGCAGTGGTTTCTTGGCGCCATATTTGTTTTACAGTCTCGGCATTAGAAGCTTAGCAGTGGTTTTGTTGTGATGATAAGATAAAAATAATTTTATATGGCAGTTCATTCGTTCTCTTAAGGGCATTTTTATTTGGTGAGCTGTTGTGGTTCGCCTGGTCTGTTTATAAGCGACATAAACATTTAGTTATTTGTGCGTTCGCATCATTAAAGCTCACTTTGCCTTTTTACTTTTTCTCTTTACTGATACATGTAAGTGTGTCCTTGGTCGTCCGTCTCCGAGCCGTCGTTTGGGCCTGCGGAGGTGTGTTTTTTTTTTTTGGTTCTTTGACACAGTGCACGGTCGTGTGAAAGTATCGGGAGTGAAGTCGTGGTGAGGTAAGAGCTCATCGCATCCAGATGTGGAATGCTGTCTGCGTCTCACGTCTTGCCTGTCACTTCTGCTGATGAGGCAGGAAGCCAGGCTGTAATCTCCAGCGTTACCCATGATGCTCCTTGAGGTTTTGTTGGTTTGTGTAATTGGAAGTTGGTGTAAGGGAAAGTGGTGACTTGGTGATCGAAATGAAGTGGCGCCACTTAGCCAACCTCTCATCGCCTCTAAGTGACTCCACACAACAAGCAGATGGTCGTAGAAAGCTTTCAGCTGATTGTGGGTTCTGGCTACAATGTAGAACTCTCATTATTACTAGAACAAGTTCTTTTGTCGTACTTGAGTTGGCCTTAGTGTATTTCTAGATGTTCTCGTGGTGCTTTATGCAGTGTATTTTAATCTAGAGAATGAGTTCTTCGGTCGGTTTGTGCTTTGTTCATCCAGATTTGTCAATCTCAACAACTATTTGATGGCATGCCGTGGAAGTTGGTGTACTTAGAAGATGAATGTTACTGACTTTGGTGGTTCCATGTTTGTTTCCCCTCTAGCTCTAACACCATCATCAGGTTATGTTACCATTGTGTAGTTTTTGGTTTTGATCATGTACAGTGGCGGTTTTTATTACTGAGGGGGGTGGGGGGGTAAGAAATAGCAAGTTTTCTCAAGAGCAATTTTTGACAGCAAAAGTACTGTTAACAAGAACAATGCAACAATACAACATTAAATCACGACAGCCATTTTACACAGTTACATTACTGAACGTAGCTGTCACGATTTATAAAATCAATTTTAACATAAATTATAAATCCACATCCGCCATTTCTAAAGGAATTAGACAGGTGTGAAAATTAGTTGAAAATGCAGTGATTTGTTATGATTTGAAATGGGGACTGGCCTCCGGCTCCCCCGGACATAATCTTTTGAAGATTGGTCAGCGGTAGATCGACCGATTGATTTAAAATATTACATGAGTATCAGTATCAGCATTATTTATCTCCGATATGTGCCAGTATAATTCATTATGTTTTAATGTGCAGTAACGGCCCTGTGTATTGACAGTATGTCGCTTGCCCTACACAGTTGCCTTCTTTTTATTTTTTGACATTTTATCTGTGTTTTGCACTTTTTATTTATTTAGTTTTTTGTTAAACCGTTATTTATAATGAATACATTTCCTGGTGAAATTTAGTTTTTTAGCATGCCGTTATTGTTTTGGACAACAAAGGCTTGTTTTTCAAATGTAAAACAATCTTTCTCCATTATATTTCTGTTGTTTCATTATTACATTTGAGGGATCTGTGCAGTAAATGTGCATGTACATGTATCTTTCTACGTGTCTCTTGAACATTGTCCACTGATACACTGATAAGTTGTATCAGACTTTTTTTTTTGTCTCCCTAATATCGATATCATTATTGGCCCCAGTTTCTAATGTTGTAACTTAACTGTCAATAATGATGGTATGATATGATATATTGAAGGGGACAGTAATTTGATTTTCCAGCGATTTTCTGCTTATGATTGTGTTTCATTGTTTGTTTTTTTAGTAGTTAGCTGGAATCAGTCAAAAACTACTGGGTAGGTCCCAACCAAACTTGGTGGTGGGATGGTGAATGGGCCGAGAGGACCTTTTACATGTTGGTACAGATTTGGATAAAGGGGTGGATCCAGGCTTTTTAATTTAAGGCCACAGTTTGGCCTTGGCGGAGCTATGCGCTGTACTGAGTGCCATTCTGTGTGTGTCTGAGCGTTACAGAGTGCTCAAGATGTTTCCTTTCAAGGCTGCTTCAACAGCCACTCCGGTAGGAAAACAAGAAGTACCTCAGCACTGCGCAACCTTAGATGCCAACATGTTGAAATAGAAAGAACTGCTAAATTCCAACTCAGGTAGTCTCTTCTTTCTGCCTCTGATACTGCAGGGACACGCCGGGTAAAATAAGTTAATAGCCTACTAGTCTTGTAATTTCAGCCCTGTCCTGCCCTAAAGGGGTGGTTTCTGGGGATCATCTCGCTCCCTATAAGACTTTGTCAGCCTAGAATAATATGGTGGCTACTGGAAAATAAAATGTTCCTCTATACTCCTCGGGGTGAGGATATGAGGAGATGGTGTCATGCTGGGACGGGGTGGAGTGTTGTGATTTCCTGTTTTTGCAAGGTGGGGAAGCCGATACGCGGTTGTGCTCTGCAGTTTTGCTCGGCACCATTGGAATGGGACTGCGTTTGAAATAAATGAAATCTGTGTCGACTCCCACACATTCCAAAAAATGGGCAAAACATTCGGCTGCAACCCAATACGGTTTTAAAAATCAGCACGGAGGCCTTGTTGAACTACACGAGCGTCTGTGTGGGACGGTGCTTTGGGGAAGCTGGCCTCTCTGCTGTAACAGACTCTTCTCTGCCTGGGCTCCCAACACTAGACTGCTCTTTTTGTCTGTGCTGCACTTTCTGTATTTAGTCCTCAAGTTCGTTCACTCATGTTTACATTTGTTGTTGTCGGGCGATTTCATGGTACACAAGTGCAGGTGTATCTTCATAAATAGATCCGCAACTTTTGTGCCTCATCTTCAAAAACCAAAGATGGTTCGTGTGTCACCAAAAAAAGACACTTTAGTCAGCATTTTTTTTTTTTTTTTTTTTTTTTTTTTTTTTTTTTATACCCTCTTGACCTTGTTTGTTAACACTTTTAAAAGAGGACTCTGTTATTTATTTATTTTTTTTTAACATAAGTCCTATTTCTTGGTCTTTTAGGCTCTAAAATTTCACAAAATACCTTTTTAAAAACCTCTCTTGAAATTTACTCCAGTATGAAGCTCTACTGCTGGGACAGTTTAGCCTGAAAAGTCTTACCAATGTAATGGCACTGAGCGACTCAAAGCTTCAGGAATCAATAGCTTTTTGCCACTAACTGCGCTCAAAATGTCATTGCAAGTGTCTGGTAACATGGAGTAGATACCTACAGTGAAACAGTGTGTTTTTGACTCTTAACAAAAAAAGATGCTGCTTAAAACAAAGTGCTTAAGTCACTGATGTTAGCGTTGTTCAAGAATCAGTAGTGCTACTGATGTTGTAGCGAATGCAGGCATCAGAACCGTTGAGTAGTGAGTCTGTGCTCTGTTTAGATATCACACAAACAGGACCTTGCTACTTCCAAGTTGGCTCCATTAGCTCTGCTTAATGTTGCATTCTGGATATTGATTTAAACTGGATAGCGATTTAATATGAGTCAGTCGGATCACATGGTGCAATAGCATCCGCACAAGGTGTTTTTATCACAGCATTAATAAATATTAATAAGTACAGCAAAGCCTCCTGCTGGGAGCACTGATTCCCAGCAGGGAATACCCAAAGGACAGGTATCAGAATCAGTATAGGGAAATTACAAATGTTATTTGAACACCTCTAACTTACAATACTGACACATTAGTCAACTTCCACAATTTTCTGATGTTTACAAAAGGCAAACAAATTTGTGTATTTATTCCATGTTGTGCTAATCCACTAAATAATCTGATATTACTCCAGACAAGTTTGTGTGTCGTCGCAAACATTGTAAAAACTTCGGAAAACTTCGAAAAAGCAATTTAGTGGTTGTGTCTGGGGTGCACCATCGGCGAGAGGAAGTAGAGAAGGTGGGAACTCCATGTTCTGCTCCATGTTATCAGACACTTGTAATAACAGTGAGTGTAGTTAGTTCATGCACTCTGACTTTCCCTGTGTCATTGCACAAGTGTTGTTATGTTGTTATGTTGCCCTGTTGAACTTAAAGGTTCTAGCAACCAAACCCTAAACTACAGTTATTAAAAAAAAAAAAAACTAAGTTTGGGGGGAACTGTGGAGCTTAAAAGACCAGGAAAATGGTGCTAAGGTTGAAAAATACCAGATTGCTCCTTAAATTCATTCTGACTATCAAGTCAACTTCCAGAAGCTACTCGCACAAAAATCCATCACAAATTTGCAAGTTTCTCTCTTGTCGAAATAGAAAAAACAAGGATTGGAAGATGTCTTCATGAATAAATGACAGTCCCTGCGTGGTCAGTGGTATGACGATAGCAGGAGGAGGAAACACTTACATAGCTCCCTGGTCCTTTGGAATGTGAGCCCCTCCTTTGCTACAGGCTGCCAAATCTGGAGGAGGACTGACACTATTGGCGGAGAATCCATGTGCGACTCGAGTTCACACAAGAGCCGAGCGAAGAAGCTGTATTGTTTCTCAAAGCTTCAAAACATGAAAGAGAAGACAGGCGGCTTCCTTTGTTCACTTGTAGCTTGAGCTGTGGATGATATTTGGATTAGTTCGCCTCGTGTTGGTTCATGTGGCACATTTCCATTGTCATCTGTTTATGTGAGAATGTTGTAATGTCTGTTGTTGTTGTTGTGGAGCTATAAAAAGCATCAGCGCTCACGTCTCTTTGCTGGGCTCCACCTGCGTCTTGTTTGTGATCCTCCGAGTTGAACTGGGAGGCGTTTCTCTGCTACGCTGGCATTCTTTTGTTTCTGGCTTTATGGTAGGACGAGGAGGGTTACGTAACAGCTTGTGAATTATGTGACTTGTGTTTTCTTTTCTTTCTGCTGCCTACAATCATACCAATGCTTGTGCCAGAGCAGGGAATTTCCCTCTCTCTATTGTGATCAAACAGCCTCATGGTAAAACTAAACATGAAGGTTTAGAAGGATATTGGACTTTTATGAGAGAGGTGAAGGAAAAATAGTTTTTGCTTTAATTTTGATGATTGTTCCTTATACAGTTAAAGTGTAATATAGTGATATTTTTAGGTGCCTGATGATGGGATTATGTTTTCAGGTTGTCCGCCTGTTTTGGCCATTCTTGTGAATGTCATATCTCAAGAACGCTTTGAGAGATTTTCTTCAAACTTTGCACAATTGTCCACTCTGACTCAACGGTGAACTGATTAGATTTTGAAGGCCATAGATCAAAGTCTGCATGTGGGCCACACCATTGAACTTGAAACCCTGACCATTCAAGGTCAAAAGTCAAAGTCACCGTGAACTGGCCTGATTTGTGAGCAAGATATCTTGCACAAACTTACAGTTGGACTTAGTGAAATGGCTATTACTACCACCCACATTTTTCACTGTTCCCTATATCGTGGTTTACTTGTGTTGATTTTGCACAACAATTTGACTCGCAGACACCTAACTAGCTCTGTAATCCACAGTTTTATTAAAAAAGTTCACATAAACCTTCGCAAGAAATAAGATTTCTACCAATCAACAACCACACAAATGACCCCAGCCACTTTTCTTCACCCACCACTGTACTTTCACTCTCTGCTTTGTATGCTTTGCAGAGGCATATAACTGCTTTAGGTTTTGGACTCTACGCCATAATTATTAGAATTTAAATAAAAATGCTCGAAACATTGTAGTTTACAGGTAGAAACTGTAAAATATATTAAGTGATCACTTCCTGAAATGACTAATTGAAAGAAAAATCACAAAATTTGAAAGTATATCACCCAGCCCACCTGCCTCGTAAAACATTACATTCTGTAGCAAGTTGACAAATGTTGTCATCATAATCTTAATTTTAGCTCGTTAAAACGTTACAATTAAGTGAAGAGTTCGGGCACAGTATTCACCGTGTTCACGGTGCAAGGAGTTAGTAGTTGTTTGTTTTTTCCACGATTGTCCAGATGCTTTCACTAGCTGTAACACTGATGCTAAAACAGAATGCAAAGTCAAAAAACATATCAGCTGCAGCCTCCCTCATAAGTGGCAGAACTCAGCAAGGCAGAACATTCACTTTAGGGTTTGACCACAGCCCTAAAGTAAATGTTCTGCTTTGCTGCGTTTCTGCTCCGTCATTCTTTGGCTCATCTTTTTTTTTTTTTTTTTTAAAAATAGCTGTAAATCTGTGACTTTGCTGTAGTCTCTGCTGTAGTCTCAGCTTTCTTTCATCTTACATCTTTGATGTTTAAACCACCATCCTTGTGACTTTTCGGAATTGCACAGTTGACTTTCTGTGGCATGACATTTGGATTCTCCTTTTGACTCAACAGACCACCAAATAATACTGTAGTTGATCATGAGGCAGTATTTAGATGAATTTAACTTCAAACCATCTGACATCCTGTTTGATATTTGTCCATTAAAAATGAATTCAAAACTTGAAGTTTGCTTTTTCAAATTTTCGCAACATAGCTGGTGTACAAAATACAAAATAATTCATGTTTTCATTCCAACTATATTTCCTGATGCATGCAAGTGCACATTAAAGTGATTTTTAGTGGACTATATGCCTCACAAGTCTAGTGTTTCTGCCTTTATCTGTAATTTTTGTCCTTATACATTTTATGGTTTATAAATAGAGTCATAATACTTGTGTAATTAAGTAAAACATGGGCAGAGATGTGTAACTCAAGTTCACAGTGCTTACATGAACAATAGAAGAAGGCACTGTGGTGGAGGTGTGAGGTGAAAATAGCTCTGAAGAACAGGAAGTGAAAAAATAAAAGCAGGTCTCGGTTTCTGTCAGTCTTGAGCCTTCCCCTCCTGTGCCGGTAACTTCCCTTTTGGCAGTGCCAAGTGCGTACCGGGGGAATTTTTTTTTAAGTCTTGTTATCTTTTTTCAACTAGCCACAACACACCAGATGACATTTTCCCATGAGTCACAGCCGCTGCTACACAGAGCTTTCAAGAACTGTTTTTCTGTTCCACGCCACTGATGGAATTTACAGTCGGCTCAATGTGTTCTTTAGTCAAGGTCAGCCATATTTATGTAGGACACTCATTATTAAATCAGAAAATTAGCGTTGTTTCGCCTCATTGTTCTTCACTTTGCTCACTGGGTCTTGGCCTGCTCAAGGTGTTGTCTTGTGGCATTAGTAGGACACCCAGGCGCACTCTTAGTCTGCAAGAACAGATTAACCCCATTCATAGTAACAATCCAGTCTTTCACTTCATTTCATGCTCCTACACACTGCTGAATTAATATGAGACTCAGAGGAGTGTTTTTAAATGATTTGTTTTTTTTAAGGTAAGTGACTCGTGTGTGCGCTTGTAATCTATATTTGTTCTACATTGATTTTGACTATCATTCAGACATTAGTAAACAGTCTGTCATCTCCTCATCCAACTCTGTCGCCTTTGTGAATATACACGTATGCACATCTTCACTCAAGATTATTTAAACCCCGTTGCTTATTATCTGGATCCGCATCAAACATGGAAATAACACAAGAACTGGTGGGCAAATTCTGGAGCTGATCTGATGAATTTCAAACATGGACATAAAATTATAAACTAATGCGTGGATTTCTACTAAATTCTAGATAGGAGTAATTCTTTAGCCCACAAAACAATTGTTACAGTTTTCAGGATCTGGAGCTGATCTGGATAGATTTAACTGGTGCAGTTTAAGGCAGGTAGCGGATGTATGAACTCTCACTTGGTCTCTTTTGTTGTAATCAAGTTGTGTTATCCCATTGAAATAATTTTTTTAAACGTCACCCTCAAGATTATATCTCATCTTAAGTTAGAGTATGTCTGTATGTTGCCCTTTTTTAATTAAGTAATAAATCAGAATATAACATGCAAACAGAACACTGCTGTGGTTGCTGGACTCATCCTATTTTAGGCAATGAAATTTCAGAAAACTACACAAATTCCCATCATACAGGCCAAACTGGTGGCTTAAAATTAGAGCCCAACTGAAGTTTTGGGACCTATACTGATATCAGGGAGTAAAAAAGTTCTGATAACAATATATCGGAGGATATAAAGAATATTTGACGGATTAACAATGAACTCTTATTGTCTTAAGTGACAGAAGTGCCCCGAAACAGTGACTTATAAATCATCCCAAACATCGTCTTCTGCATTGTGTTCTTTGAAACCAGCATTATTTTATATCAACCGATACTGATAAAACAAATGCCGATACCGCTATATCTGTCATATATAACCAATATATCGGTCGGGCTCTCCTTAACATTGTATGATCGGACAAATAATTCATAATGCAGATATTGAGAACCCAGATCGGACTACTGCTCTGGATTTTTGCTTAACAGATGTCAGAGTAATTGATTAAATGACTAATTGTTTCACTGCTACAAGATAAAACGATGCGTTAATCTCTTGTGAGTAATTTTCTCTCTGTCGTTCTCTGTTGTCTCAGGTGGTTCCGGCTCAACTCTAAGACGGGGAAGAAGGAGAAGGAGCGAGGAGACATTCAGCTCAGCATCCAGTTCACCCGGAACAACCTGACGGCCAGCATGTACGACCTGGTCATGAAGGACAAGGGCGCCTCCACCTTCGGCAAGCTGAAGGAGCGCATGAGGGGCAAGAGGAGGTCCAGCAACGAGGACTCCTCGTCGGCCATCCTTCCAGGCGGCTACGGCTCCCTTTGTCGGATGCGACAGCGGCTGCCGAGCGACGGCGGTGGGGAGGAGGATTACGAGGACGACGAGGGGGGCGAGGTCCGACGGAGCAAGATGAGGACCTTCTTCCTGAGAGGAAAGCTGCGGAAGTCGTCGGACACCCGCTCCAGCACGTCGCTGGGCTCGGAGAGCAGCGAGTCTTCGTCTCGGGGCGGCAGCCTCAGTCCCACGGCCGGCATCAGTGTGGTGGTCTCTGACCTCTCCAACTCCCCCAGTAACAGCAGCAACCTGACGACCGATAACAGCCCAGGTGAGACGGACCAGCAGAGCCGCTGTGTGCTCACAGTGGTCCATCGTTTTCCTTACGGCTGACACACACAGGCTTAGTTTTCCCTCTTGTGGGACAATCTGCAAAATCATTTTTATTGATTAAAATGTGAAATAATAGTGGAAAAAAACTCTCGCTCATATTCAGCTTCTGATCATCTATTGTGAATAAAAGATGTAACTCATCTAATTTCAGGTCCGAGAACCAGAGGGTGTTTGCTTTTCTTAAACAACTCAAGATTGATGAAAGAACTGTACATTTTTGTTGCAAAACTTGCAGTGTAAGTTTAAGAGTGACTTGTGTAAAAACCATGTAAAATATTTCAAGATAAACCAAAAAAAGAAAACTCAAAACAATTTAGAAATTCGATGGATGACACTAAAAGTCTGTCTCTCTGTTAGTTTGTACGCAAGTTTATCTTAAAAATATTAGAAGCGTCTGATACATCACAAAAGTTTCACTCTTCCTTCCTGTTCCCTTCCTCCTGCCACTGTCTCGCAGAGCACACGGAGAACATGTCGCCAAAGTCCTCGTCCTCTCTCAAATGCGAGTTTGGCGATGATGACGGCGAGGTCACCATCGTAGTGCCTCAGCCAGCTGTGTGCATTAACGGAAGCCATCCTCACGGTGTCCAGCCCCTGGACCCAGGCTCAGGAACACCTCCACGCTCTTTAGGCCTGGGAATGTTGCAGAAGTCCCTGCCTCTCTCCGTGTCCCTACAGAACCTCAGTACGCGGGCTTCCACAGGCCTCCCCACA
>KV751380.1:1316836-1328174 GCA_001698575.1 Mola mola | reverse complement strand
GAGAGGAGTGTCTGGATCTCCCTGCTCAGGCTGTTGCCCCCGCGACCCGGACCCAGATAAGCGGCAGAAAACGAAACGAAACGAAACACGTAGGTCAAATGTTTATCGTTTTATGAGTAGTTTAACTACTGATTTGATGTTTTGTGTGTGTCTCTGTGTTTTTTTTTAAACAACTATTCGTCTTTTATCTTTATATTACCACTGCAAGAGATACATTGGAATTTTGTCGTACAGCTGTGCAATGACAATGAAGGCATTTGTTTTTTCTGTTTTTGGCACTTAAGGATAAATTCTTCCCTTAAGCCAACATCTGCTCTCCATATCAACTATATAAAGCAGATGTTGAACAGATTACACTATAGCTTATTCTGTTGCGTATGCATTTCAAAAAATAGAATATAATACTAATATAACTCAAATAGTCAGACTTTCATATATTCTATATCCATAACACCTACAAAAATATTTCAAGCTTTTTTTATTTAAATGAGTAATACAGTGACAACGAACTATTTTAATTTGTTTTTAATGTAGACCATAAATATCAAAATTAAAATAGTAAAAATGCTTTAAACATTATTTTTTTCATTATTTTGGGTGTAATGAGTCTGTTAACTTTCTTGAATAACTGATTCAAAAAACAAAAACACATGATATCCCAAGCGTTTGATGCATTACAGCCAATTGTTACAGCCTTGTGACAGGGGAGTATCGGAGAAAACTACATTACCCATAATGCAACCCTGACACTGAACGGCGGAATGTTGAGCAGCGGTTACTGTTAAACAGTTGTGAACGCAGTTGAATCTACATAAGAAAGAAGACTGAAGGGTTACGCGCGTTTGTAGCAGCATGATGGAATATCCGACTTTCCAGCTTGGAAAGTCTCGTTTCGACCAGGTACTTTTTTATTTAGTTTAATCTGACCGGTCTGCAGCGGGAACCTACATGTATGTGTTTTGACGGTGCTAGGCAGACAAACCCGTCAAAGCTCGTTACTGTGTCCTGACAAAGAGGTACAAACATCTTCCCACGTCCGAATGTCTCTAACTACTCGTTGAGGCCCCTTGAAGCAAAAGTTGTTTTTTTTTTTTGCGGGAGTTTATCTGAGCTGTTTATCGTAAACAGTCAGAATGTCAACATTAGCATAAAAACTGTCGAGGCTAAGTGTCCGGTGGCAAGTGGTCGGTAAAACTCACTAGTGAGGAATAATATGAGCTAAATTATTATTCTAACTTACACATTAAAATGATCATTAACCTATTTTGTTCAGAGAACGTTCACCTGTTTTGACCTTTGAACTTATGCTGCATTCACGTGATCTCGGAATAATCGGAAAAGGCCTGAGTACACGTTCAAAACCTAAGAACACTTTGAGTAAACATATGATCAGTAATAAGGGTCACAATGTCATAACCAAAATAATGTACAAGTACATGAGAGCGATTCCCTCAGTTCTTTTGAAATGTAGTATGTAGTGTAGAATTGATTAATATGATTAAAATCTCAGCAGGGACTTTTAAATGGTAAGATGAGTCCAAAATCTTACATAGAATGCAATGTCGCCGTGTTTGTTTAAGATCAGGCAGGTAAGAAGAGTCCTGATCAGTTAGAATTTAGTAAACATTATGCATAAATGTAAAAGGGAAAAAAGACAGGGACGTGGACAAATCGGTTTCATTTTCCAGCTCGCAAAGGAGTGTCTGGGAGTGTCCGTATTCTTGCACTTAAAACTTTAAGACCAACCTGTAGTCATTTATTTCAGAAAGTTAATTTTTAATATATTCTTTTTTTTTATTACATATAAAGTGAAACATTTTATGTCTTTTTTGTTCTAATTGTATTTATTATGGAGTTGCAGTGAAAAATTCTACTAATTTAAGAAGTTATTTTTTTTTAGTTTAGGCCATAATTATCAAAATTAAAACAGTAAAATTCTTGAAACACGAGTCTAGGATATGTTAAATATTCATTTTCTTTATTTTGATTTTTAATAAATTGTTTTTCTTTTCCGTTTCATGCGGCTGCACATACATAAACCCTAAGCTGTGTGTGTGCAACAACGCCTGTGTGTTTGCTTGGACACACATACACATACTCAAAGACGGTTAGATGAGTCCTGATGAATACTGAAATCGAAAAAGACTTTAAAAACTATTCCCCCATGCTATTTTTTTACAAGCATCCATATGTTCAGGAAGCCACAAAACTCGGCAGCGAGTCAAATACCAGATTTTCATCCAAATTAGCAGCGTGATTAATTAAGTGCTGGTTAGGGAAGGACGTCTGGTGTGTTGCTGTATGGCTGAAATGATTCCCTATGATCAGTTACGGATGAAAGATCAAAAGGTATTTCTGGCTCTGTCATCATCGATGGTAATTGCAAATGTTGTGGATTTGTGTCCCTAAATGATACAGATGGGTAACAAGTTTGTAAGAGGCATTAATGAGAAGATGTGCACGTGGTGCGTTAAAACAGCTGAAGCGCTGTAATATCTCTGCTTACTGGGCGACAGCTGGAATCTCTGCTTTGAAAAAAAGCCCAGAATCAAGATTTGGCATCTGCATAATTGAGAAAAACGTCAGATTTATTCAGAACTTTGTCCACCTGACTCATTAAATCCCTGTTATTGATTACATGTTAAAGATACTAACTTTAAAAAGTCACGAGTTGCATTTCTTTTCTTTTTTTATGTTTTTTAAAGTGGTAACAGTTTCTTTAAACTACAGGATACCTTCAGGATCATGTTTTAATGATGTATTTTCCACTTTCAGAGCACATTTTTTGGTCGGTTCAGGCACTTTCTGGATGTGATTGACCCCAGCACACTCTTCGTGACAGAGGTACTCAAATCTAGGGATTTATTGCATGGATCGGGTCTGATAAAACAATAATAAAACCATATTTTATCCAGAGCACTTCATATTGATCTGACATGGATGAACCTTATCTCTCTTTGGTTTTGCATTGCACAGATTTTTGGGAGATGGAAGCACTATTAAACTAACCTTATATACAACCTGGACCCAATTTTGTCCTAGAAGACAGAATTTAAAAATACATCTTAAAACTGTAAAATAGGAAACAGGGAAAATGTAACACAGTAATAACACAACTCATGACTTGTAGATGAAATGTAGCGTACAGGGATGCAGCTTTAAGCGTATCTGCATGATGAGTGACTGGAGGTGTGTAAAGGTGAAATGAAAGTGGTTTTGAAGACACCCAGTTTGTCTGTATCGGTGTATTTTAGTATGTATTGTCGTGAGGTGGCAGGCAGCTAACCAGGCTCTTTTTTCCGGGGTTATTTGACTCTCATTTAATCAGTATAAAACAACATGGCAGCACAATAATATGACGTGACGCAACACGGAGCCACATTACTGAAGAAGGACCGTAAATAAATGAAAGAAATCTCTGAAATTGACTTGTTTATTTAGCTCATTTTTAAGATCATGTAACATGGTTAATTTATTGTCATATTTAGGAATTTTCTGTCACTGGGAACAAATCTGTGATCTCTCCGGTTACAGGACTAGTTTTCTCATCCTAAAATGTCTTCAGGTCTTGGTCCGTGTTGCCGTGATTCTGTCCATCGAGGCATCAGTGCTCGCGTGGGTAATGAAGCTGTTAGCGGCTTCTTTGGTGACAGTAATAGCGGCAGTAGCTCCTGGGATGCCATGAGGTGTGGACATATGGGGCAGCTGTGATGGGTGGAGAGTGTGTGTGCTCTCTCACACACACCTCGCATCCTGCTGGGCCAGGCGTAGCCTCGACTTGCCCCTAATGATGAGAGTGAAACGGAGGGGGGGGGCTGTAATTTTTTGCATATCTCTGCGCGCACAGACAAAAGTGCACACTACCTCGGACAAATGTGGGGAAAAAGGAGGTTTGCACGCACATACACACACAGAAGGTGATGTCATTAAAGCAAATTGGGCCACATGACATGTACTTTATGCAGCATTAGACATGGATCACACCGCAGAAATCTCCTCATTGCCTCAGAAACTCATTTGTCAACTGAAAATCAGCACGGAAGTTTTAGTAAAACACACTTATCGCACATTGAACCCTGTGTCTCACATGGTGGAAGAGGAAAAAAAAAAACAGACTAAACTTTACATTTTACTGACTCTTTTCTACGTTGTCAATTCAGAAACGGCTACAGGAGAGCGTGGAGCTGCTCAGCCGTTTCAAACGAGGAACTGTGCCTGCAGGAGTGACAGATGCTCAGGTAAAGACACAAAAACTGGAAAAGCAAGACAGTTTGTCTGACAGTAGGGAAAACGTTTTCTTTTTTCCTGACTGAAGAATACTGTATATGCCGCAACTCTTTCATTCTCTGCATGTTGAGTTGGAAAAACCTCTGTTCCCCGTGTGTTGGTGGTCCACAGAGGACCAAAAGAGTTTGTGAAGCTGGATGTGTGTGAAAAAACTGTGTGTCCCTGTTAAAGACACAAGTAAATAAAAATGAGATTCACTTTCTACATGAAGTATGTGAAACACTGACATCATCATCAAGAAAATACTGGACTTTACGTGCATTAATGATATTTGTTTCTTTGTTGCTTTTTTTTAGCTTTGGCAAGCTCAAAAGATTAAGCAGGTAAGATGTCTGTCTCTCTTTCTCTCTCTCCCACACTCACACACACACAAAAGACACTGAAGCAGGAAAGTGGTGGAAATGCAGCGCTTATTACCAATTTTGACAGATGTACAACAGCTTAGTGCAGCCAAAACAACAGAAAATATGGATTATATGTAGTAATATGGAAATGGAAACAAGTAGCTGTTGTATTATAATTTTAAAGATACAGTTCAACAAATTTTAAAGTCATTTATTCTCTGTGTGATGATTGGTGATCTGAATAGTCTTAAAAATACAGATGGGTCAATGATATACAGTACATGGCCTTTACACGGTAAAGCAAAAGGATTATGAAGTCATCACACAGGTACAGCGCAAGGGGCAAACCTCCATATTCAGAAATGAATTTACCCTCACATTTATTACTTCACAAGTTCAAGATGAGGCTACGAGCTCCAGGAAGAAGAGATGTCTTTTCTTCTCCGAGCAGATCTCATCACAATGTGGGTTTCCAAAATTTGTATTCTCATTCTTTGATTTGCGGATAAAAGGAACATGAATGGACACACTGAGAAATTCGGGAAAAAAACCCCCTGAAATTTCACATAAAGGTTTTTACGCTTGAAGGTGGTGGAAAAATTGTAATATTGATGTAAGGTAAATGCGAATAAGTGCAATGGAAACAGGTGAAGCAGATAAAGGATGATGTTTAGACATCACTTGACTTAAACATCAGCCTGCTCACACTTTTTTCCACTGCAGGAGAGAAACGATGGTGGCAGCAGCAGATGAAAAGCACATATCTGTAGTACTAGTTGACTTTTTGTAGCATATTCAATGTCAGGCGTGCTTTTTTTGTTGCGTTTTCCTTTCATCTCACTCTAGGTTTAGTTATTTGCGCTCTTTAATTGCATCATGAAGTTGCACCTTCTACTTCTTCTATGGTAAAGACATTTTGTCACCTGATGGCTACCTCAGTGAAATAGCTCCTAATATTTGTATATCATTAATGGATGGAAATGCACATTCATTTTCTTTTATAGATTTTGACATGAAAAGCTTCCCTTCAACAAAAAGAAAACTTTTTTTTTTTAAACTTTGTCCTATCTGATAACAAATTATGACCTATGCTGCAGTTCAGCAGCAGAGGGTGATGAAGCCGCTTCGGAGTCGCTTGTATTTTGTGAAGGTTAGCATGCCAATAACAATGCTTAGCTCAGAGCACAGCTCACAGAGCTGCTCGACTCTTAGACTTTGTTTGCAAATATTAACGTGCATAAGAACATTTTTTTACCTCTATAGTTTTGAATCCACACTAGTGAGCTGCGACAAAGCCTCTCTAAATATGAAAGCACTAAAGTGGTCATTTCTTATCGTTCAATTGTGAACTAAAAAACCATGAGCGGTTAAAGAGCAACTCTGTTATTGTTCAATAAAAGCCTTATTTCCTGGTCTGTTAAGTCCTGTTTCCACTGAGCAGGGTTCAGTTCAGTATGCATTTTTTTTGTATGGGATCTTTTGCTAGATCCCATTAGCTTGAAAAAGCTATACATTCCAATGGTTTTGGGAAAATCAAACTACCTGTGTGTTTTTGACCCAGTACCTGTGAAGATGTATAAAATGAATGATTGCACAGTCTGGGTTTTTCCTACTTTTATCTGCTCCTGGTTGATGACGGTACACCGCAGACACAACCAGTCAGTTGTTGAAGGGGCACTGTCGAATTCAAAATAAATATATGTACATTCCTTCCTGTTTATTCCATAATGTGCTAATCCGTTAAACAATCAGACTGTACTCTGGAATAAACCTACATGTGGCGATGTGACTGTAGATACATACAGTAAAACAAAGGGGTAGACATGTAATTGAGCTGAATGGTGCAGGCAACCGAAGTCCATGCTGGAGTTACTTTCAAAAATATGTATTTTATGAAAGTTTAGTGCTATCAGAATTCTCCTTTAAGGACGTTCAGTGACAATGTTTGTTCAAGCCACCGCCTGTCCTGTCCTGCCTGTCAGTGCAGACTAGAGCTGCAACTAACGATTACTATAATCATTGATTAATCTGCGGATTATTTTCACGATTGATTGATTAATCATTTACTCTTTAAATTGTCAAAAAAAAATAGTGAAAAATGCTCATCAGTTTTTCAGAGCCCAAAGGGACCTTTTCAAAGTCTTTCTTTACTTTTACTTTTTGACTTTGCTTGTAACAAGGCTGTAGATTTCGATTTTCTTTCACTTGACTAATCAACTAATCCATTAATTATCGCAGCTCTAGTGCATACCTGAAGAAAAGTAAACTTTAGATTTTTTTTCTTTATTTTTAACCTCATGTCAACTTTTTTGGACGAGGTGAACTAATCCAAATCATTCAGTTCTCATTATCTGATTCTAATCATTGTGCTGTTATTACAGGCCATCATCCACCCGGACACGGGGGAGAAGATCCTGATGCCCTTTCGGATGTCAGGTACAGTAAGTTGGTGTGGAAGCCTCAGGGGGGGCGTGGGATCAAGGGGCTTGTTATGTGGTCCAACATGGACGAGTCGCTCATCCTAGGAAGTGTCACGGCTCGACGGGGCTCTTCAGGTTGTCTGGGAAAGGTCACACTCAGCTGGGCGCTGATTAAAGCCTCTCTCCTACGCTGACGGACAAGTTTTCGAGGCCTCTATAGGGAGAAAACCACGTTTTGGTCCAGTTTCAAAGCACCTTTTTTTTGTTAGGTGACTTTGAAGTATTTAATTACGGAGGAGAATAAGACGCCACTTAATAAATCAGACCAACATTATGCGTTGGACAAATGAGAATAAGAAGAAAAGAAACAACACGGATGTATTTAAAAAGCACAGTGGTAACACTGACTCCTGTCTCCTGCCAGGTTTTATCCCGTTTGGTACACCAGTGGTAAGTTTTTACAAACATTTCAGTTTGGATTAAGTAATTAATTAATCCTCTGAAAGATTTTCTCTTGCAGGTTGTTGGCCTCCTTTTGCCAAATCAAACATTAGCGTCAACTATCTTCTGGCAGGTAAATACTTTCTCCTTAATGTGAGCAAATCCGACTGACATGATGGACTTCTCTCAGTTTGATTTAATTCATTGGTAAAGACGACACACATCAGTTGACATTTCAGCAAGTGTTCCAATATCCACCAGGCAGTTTTCAGCTGCAGCCGGGTTAACATGACAGAAATACAAGCAGGAAGGCAACATTAGCATTATGATTACAGTGTCACAAGATGAAAGTATTGATTAATAATAATTAGAGGTGTAACAATTAACCGATTAATCAGTTGATGATTTGATATACAATTTGAAATTATTCAACAAGTATTTTGATTTATCAAATTTATCTTTTCAGTCCTTTTTCAAACTAAATTAATAAACATTTGTTGGTTCCAGCTTGTTAAATGTCAGGATTTGCTGAAGAGTTTTTGTGTTTTTGACTATTGGTTGGAGTAATGGAGCCATTTGAAGATGTAACTTTGTGATGCCAGTTTATAGAGTAAGTGATTTAATCGATTAATCATGAAAATAATTGGCAGATTAATCGATTATTAAAATAATGTTCAATTGCAGTTCAAATATTAATTAAATGATACAGTAACACAAACCACTTTTACTTAAAATGATTTTTCTAATTTATTCTTAGGATATTAGCAATTTAGTAAGGGAAATTCTAGACATAAGTTGTCGGTCTGAATTTAATTGAAATCAGTATCGTCTAAACCATTATCTCATCTCTACGATAAAGTAAAAAATGTTGAATTTAGGGATAATCTATTAGCCTTTTTAGAACTTTGATCTGCCTCATTTGTTCAAAGCGACAGAGATACAGATACTGTATTTATCCACTATGGTCTCAAAGAGGTACTGAGGGGATATCTGATGGGGCCAGTGGTGGGTTTGTAGAAGTGGGCAGGACTTTTATATAATGCAGTACTTTAAATAATTTATTGTGCTACTGCTGTGTGAGCACTTGGTTTAATCCTCAAATGTTCTATTTATGGAATAAAAATTGTTATACAACCAAAAAAAAACTTTATGGTCAGACGTCCTTTATTAGTAGTATTCCGTAATTTCTTTACACAGATGAATCAACTGAGGACGTAATGTTGAAAATGCTAAATCTCTAATCGTATGTGGATATGTCAGGTATATCAATGCATTTACCACCTGGTCCGTCTCCTTTTACAGTGGTTAAACCAAAGTCACAATGCCTGTGTGAACTACTGCAACCGGAATGCCACCAAGGTAAGCTATCAGCAGTGAGGTGAGCGAGTTACATTTCAGTGGCACATAAACAGTTGCGAAATATGTTTTTAATCTTACTCATTTTTCACTTCAGCCTGCTCCAGTTTCCAAATTTGCCCAGGGATACCTCGGAGCCGTAACCAGCGCAGTCTCCATTGCTGTGAGTTCCCATAAGGCCTCTGCTCTGATTGCTGACTGTATACAGACCATAGACCAAGCTTCCCGCCTTCAGAAGTGAAGTTCCTTCAAACCTGTATTATTTTTATATCCCAGCAGGGGGCGCTTCCTCTAATTGAAACAGAAAGAGTGAATGGGCGTCAATGCAAAGAAGAACCCCCTCCCCCCAGCTGGTTTTCAACCTTACAGACTACCTCGCTGGTTCAAAATGTGTTTGTGGACTGACTCTCTAATAGAAGTTAAAGTGGGGTTGTCTGTTGGGGCATGGCTACATTCTGATTGGCAAGGCACCACCTGTGAATGAAGCAAGAGGCAGACCCCCAACCTGTTTTATATGCAGTCACAGACGTACACAGTCAGTCAGTAGCAGATGCTGGAAATCTGCTGTTTTAAACAGCTGAGGAGGCACAAGGGTTTATAGTTACTGTTTATGCTGAGATAGACATACAGTATTTAAACTTGTTTTAAGTTGGGTTTTCTAAGCTTTGTCCTTCTTTTTGTCCTGAAACCATATTGGTTTAGCTAGTGTAACATTACTCTCATATTGCAAGAGACAGTTTTAAACCATGTTAAAAGATGAGTTATCATAAATGTTCAAGTACTGCTAACGTACAGTCAGGCCATACAGTTAATGTAAAGATGGAACGTTTGCAGGAATCTCTAGCTGTTAGTTGTTAAGATCACTTTAATGTGTATCTCCAGTTTATCTTGGATTATGGAAGCTGTGGAGACAGTAGAGCCAAAATGCTACTGCTTAGCACAGCAAACGGAGTCATGAGTCAAGTTCCAGTGAGAAGATGGGTGTTTCTCAGTCAGATCTGCCCCTCAGGCCTCCCTTGTCCTCAAAATACAGAACTTCCGGAACCCAGCAGCTAACATGGCTTGCGTCTGTAAAGCCAGTCTCGAGGGTGTTTGGAAACCAGTGGGTGACATCATGGAGTTTCTGGCTTGATGTCATCATACAACATTCGCATATTGATCCTTTATGTCTCTTAAACCAGGGACACACCAATATATCAATATAATATTGGGCTTTTATGAACAAATATTCAAACTGTAGATTTCTTTTTACATACAAAAGTAAAACCCCCTTAAAAATTTTTTTTTTCTTTTTTTTTTTTACAAAGCTCTTATCAGTTGAACCTTTTCTCTCACCCTTTAGTTAGTCAAAAATGTATAATACACGTGTGCACACCTACCGCCTGACACAGTGTGGACACAGAGCTCAAGCCAATTATTGGTCCCGCTGGGCGTTCATCCAGCTGCTGCTCACAGGCTTGACAACGGTGACAAGCACAGAAAAAAAAAAAATTGTGGGGTGCCGGGAGGGTGAAACGCCAGCCAGGGAGGGGGGCAGGAGCTCTCCAATTAAACGACGACCCCCTGCCAGGCTGGAGAGGGCCGCAGGCTGAAGTGACGTGGTTGTGTGTTATCTTCTGAGAGCACATACCCTTTTAACAACAGCCCTCTAGTGTGTTAAAATACACTACAACCTATACGTTTTACTACACAGAGCAGCAATGTGTGTCTCTTTACTATACAATATTATCATTTCTGACATTTTTGCACTGAAACAATGTATCAAGGCACTCTGAAAGACCTTATTGAATCAAGTATTAATCAAAACTTTCACTGTGTGTATCATTGTCTCTATCAATCTGGTTTTCCTTCAGGTGGGCTTGAACGTGTTGATCCAGAGAGCCAACCGCTTCAGCTCAACCACCAGGCTTTTGGTGCAGAGGTTCATCCCCTTCCCAGCAGTGGGTGAGTTGAGGAAGGCTCATGGGACAGATGGTGATTAAGCCCACTTCTCTGCTAAAGTGGCTTGTTAAGCTATAATGGCATTAATGTGAGTCGTTTAATTCACATTGGTGTCACCCCTGTGATCCTGGACAGCATACTGTCCAGGATGTACCCCCACATTCCTCTTGCCCAGTGTCAGCTGGGGTCGGCTCCAGCCCCTTTGCACACCAGCAATTGATAGAATTATGATACATATTGAATTCACATTGTGGGTTTAGTTTGGTCTTGGAGTAACTGACCAGAGAGGGACACGAATTTAAGCTTTCTGTGAATATCTGCATTGTAGTGTCTGGAAATACGTGTTTGATCATTTGGAAATATTTATTATGCATAGGTTAGCACTAGTATACTTATATGCTAATGGTGGCATTTCTCGTTACATTTTACAAAATCAAATAAAATAATTGTAATGAGGTTGCAATTTTTCTCTCTTCAATATGATTTCAGTATGAAAATATGAAGGGCCTTCTGTAGAGTGTTTGTTATTTTCCGCTCTGGGCTACCATA
>KV751380.1:1289186-1316809 GCA_001698575.1 Mola mola | reverse complement strand
AGGAGAAGAGGGAAAGCTCAAACAACAGATCTTATCGGAGCAATTGAATATTCAGTCATTCATCTTTGCTCGTTACATCTTATCTTTTCTTCTTTCTTTCTCCCACCCTCTGCAACATACACTCAGAGCGGAGCAGGTTCAGTGACAGACTGATCCATCCAAAGAGTGTGATGAGAGAGGTATTGCAGGTCTTTTTTTTCCTGCAGCCGTTAGACTGTAAAACCAGCACTGCTCGTAGTGAAACACAAACTCATACACAATAACAATATTCAGTATATATCTGCATGTATTCATAATTTTTGTGTATATTTTATATATATATTGATGACATATTCTTATTTTTTGGATTACATATTCTTTTTTTATATTTATTATTACCGTGTGGTACTTTAAATGCTCTTGCTATTTCTATACACTCTGCTGCTGTAATATTCAAATTTCCCCACTCTGGGACGAATAAAGGAACTATTTTTTATCTTATCTTATCTTGTCTACATCTTAAATATTAATTATTATTAGAAGAAGAGATCCATATTAGCTTTAGTTTAACATGAGTATACAATAAAGATTGCTTTAATGGAATAAATTGAACTAAATCTGTTACTTTCTATGTTTTCATATCCGGTCTTTGATTGTTAGCACGCCAACAATTACAGTTAGAGGAACATGCTAATATTACGTGTGTATTGTTTAGCATACTATAAGACTACATATTGTACTGCAAACGGCCGACAGATATGAGGATCTGTTCAAGGAGTTTTTAAAATGTGTTATCATAAATTGGTCCAGGTAGGCCTGACAATGCATCATGCACATGCACATGTGTAATTACTCAGTAGCCATTAATACAATATTGTTGAATTTTCCTTGTAGTTAGTTGAATACAAAATATAAAGGCACCTCGTGTGGATCATTCTTATCCTATATTAGTGCATCCTCATAATAGAAAAGTTCATTTCATATAGTCTATATTCATTACAAGTAAAGTGAAATATTTAAAGCCTTTTGTTGCTTTAACTTTGGTGTTTGTAACTTATGGCTTATACAGTTACACTGAAAATTCTAATATTTTTTAATGTGTTTTGTTTGACTGTAGGCTAAAATGATCAAAATTGGAATGATAAAATGCTGGAAACATTTCAGTTTACATGTACTGAGTTTAAAATATTCCAAATGTTCCCAAAAGATCACAATATATAGTTTGGTCCAGAAGTATTTGGACGATGACGCAGTTCCTATCATGTTGCCTCGATACACCACCACAATGGATGTGAAGGAAAACAATTAAGATGTATTGAAGTGCAGACTTTCAGCTTGAATATAAAAAAGTTTCACAAAAAAATGTAATTTACCATTTATGAATTACACCCATTTTATGCAGAGCACCTCCATTTTCAGGGGCTCAAAAGTATTTGGACAATTGACTGACAAGCAGTTTCATGGCCAGGTGTGGTCCATTCCGTCATTACTTCAGGACACGTGACGCAGATCAAAAGTCTGGAGTTGATTTCAGGAGTTGAGCTACCATTTTGCAGCTGTTTGATTGTAGCTATCAGTATGAAGTTAATGCAAATGAAGGAGGTCATCATTAGGATGAAAAAACAAAAAAATCTATCAGCGAGATAGTAAAAACTTTAGGAGTGACCGAATCAACAGTTTGGTACAGTCTTAAAAAGACAATGCTCTTGTGAGAGCAATAACATTAGAAAGCCTTGAAGTCCATGGACGAGAACTAAAGTGGATGATGGAAGAATACTTTCCTTGGTAAAGAAAAAGCCACACACAATATTGAGACAAGTCAAGAATACTCAGGAGAAGGTAGGTGTATCATTGTCAAAGTTTAGAAATCTTCATTAATTCAAATACAAGGTGCAAACAACTGGTAACATTCAAGAAGAGGAAGGAGAGATTATACTTTGACAAAAAAACTCCTTAAAAACCCTCCCAAGTTCTCGAATCAGATTCTGTGGACACATGAAACCAAGATAAACTTGTATCAGAATGATGGGAAGAGAAAAGTGTCGAGAAGGAAAACTCATGATCCAAAGCACCACATCATGTGTTAAACATGGTGGAGGCAGTGTTATGGCATGGACATATATGGCTTCCAAAAGAACAGGCCCACAGGCTTTTACTGATGATGTGACTGCTGACAGAAGTATCAGGATGAATTCTGAGGTGTATAGGGCTATACTCTCTGTTCACATTCAGCCAAATGCTGCAAAACTGTTGGGATGGTGCTTCACAGTACAGATGGATAATGACCCTAATCACACTGCGAAATCAACTTAAAGCTTTTTGAAGGCAAAGATATAAAATATTCTTAAATGGTCAAGTCAGTTGCCTTATGTCAACCCAGTAGAGAAGCTTTTCAGTTACTGAAGACAAAACTGAAGGGAGAGAGACCCACAAACAAGCATCACCTGAAGGTGGCTGCAGTGAAGGCCTGGAAAAGCATCTCCAGGGAGGAAACCCAGAATTCGGTGATGTCTATGGGCTCCAAACTTCAGGCAGCCATTGACTGCAAAGCCATTTTATTCAGGTATTAAAAACTACAGTTATACTTACAGTTATGTTAGTCTGTCCAAATATTTTTGAGCCCCTAAAAAAAAAAAAAAAGAGGTACTTTGCATAAAATGGCTGTAATTCCTTACCAGTAAATGCCATATTTTTGTGAAACCTCTTAAATTCACATCACTTCAATCACATCTTGATTGTTTTATTTCAAATCCATTGTTGTGGTGTATACAGGCAAAATGATAAATCTGTGTCACTGTCATTGTTCTACCTTTACAAACTGCTCTGTGATCACCGTTAATCGCTGTATGAGAGCCAGCTACAGCTGTTGCATCTTTCTGTCCCTCGTCTTTGTCTGCAGGGTCAGGGACACGTGAGCTTGCTTTGTCAGACGTGTGTGGAGCCACAAAGCTGATTTTCATGCCACTTACCCACAAATACACAGTCTTACCCAGGGGTGTAGACCCATGTCCCAGAATGCCCCAGGCTGCTGGCTAATAATTAAATTGTTTGCCTGCCCCCCTGTTTCACCATGGCGGTCCTTTCAATTAAATCAACAGGTTCCTACAGTGCAGCCTTTGCCTGGTAATTGGCTGCTTGTTAGAGCTCTGCTGCCACAAACAAATTGGATAATTACCCCCAAAGTGGCTTATATGTCAAGGCCTCATTTACCTGATTTCTGTTTATTCATTGTGGTTGCTGCTGTTGTTTTGCAAAGGCCCATATAAAAGGTAATTAAAATGGCTAATTGAAGCGAGCAAAAGCAAAAGTGTTGTCTGAATTTTCACCCGCTTGATTTTGTTTGCTTACTTAAGGCTAGATTTATTTGTAATAACCTAATCAAGCAGCGGCCTTTCATTCAATTAGATTATGGAGACCTTGTCTGGAGGAAAGACATGCTGCCAGAAATTTATGGGGATTTTTAATTTGTTGCATATTTAAATATTTGTCTCTATTTGTGATATTTAGGAAGTAATTATGCGAAATGTTCTTGGATGCATTTCCATGAGTGTGCCTCTAGTTATTAGATGACAATTAGGATGTACATAAATGTAATTATTCCAAATATTGAAGAAATTACAGCCATATATTTCAGCTTTGAGCTGTTAAGGACCTCAATAAAATGATTAAAAGCAGCGCAGCAATGATGAAATCGATTATTTCAAACATTTTTTTCATCTGTGTGCTGTATTTTGTTATTCCTTGCCACTTTCTGTCCCTCTGTTAATTGGTCTGGATAAAAGAAATCCCTTGTAGGTAAAAAGAGCTATTTGTTCAGTCAATTGAATTCCGACCTGCCGGCCCTGCAGCATTTAGTGAAGATAACTCTGAACGCTGTTGTCTTAAATTAAAAAGGCTCGCGGCTCCACCACTAAACTCTCTAAAATGAGTTTTTCTTATTCCTGTTAGAGTCAAGGAGAAAGGTTCCATCTGTATTAACATACATTTGCGTTCATTTTGGCTTTTGTGAATAAGTGACAGGGTAACAGTGCTGCTGTTTGTCGACCGATCCGTAACCTTGGCTACAGTGTCCCGGCACTGATTTGACTGCGGCACACACCGACATGATGTTCAGTTTCGTAGCTTATGACACAAATGACATGCCATCGAAGTATTTAATTTGTTTTGACGAGTGAATAAATAGTTTTTACTGTTTTTATATTATTATTAATAAAGAAGGGGAGAGAGGATACGGGCAAAGGTGACTGTTTTTGAGAGTGTGTGAGTTAAAATTTTACTTGGTGGCATTCATGCAGAAACAACGCCCAGCAGAGCTCCAGGCTCATAGCTGTAGCCATATGTGTGCACCAAGTTTAACTACGTTTCAAAAAGAAACACCTGTTACAGCTTATGCTGAAAAAAAGGAGTGCTTCTGATTGGGAGTAGCTGAAAAAGATCTAAACAAGGTGCTCTTTGGTGCAGGGGTGACGTTTAGCAAAATATGTGATGAACAAGTCTTGTTGAAAAATTAAAAAGCCTTTCTTAGTTCAGCTAATGCATGACGAGCTTTAAAAAAATATGCACCATCGCGTTGCGGCAATCTCAGGCCTTCATCAGCGTGACTCAGGGTTACCTACTACAGCTTATTTGAACTATGAACAAGTGATTTTGTATTAACTTCACAACAGTATTGTAGAGGAAAAACATTACACCATGCTCTTTCAACCAACTAACAAATCAAAGCATAGCTGCTTAATTAAGCTCTCTGACTGGTTGCATTGTGCTGCATTTCTGTTGAATATTATATAGAATAAAATTGCTCAGGCGCGATTGAAATTGAGCTCTCGCACAACAAATCTGACACAGCAACATTCTTCAGCTGGTGCGGCTGGTTGCTGCAGGTTTTTGGTCACAAGTCAGCACTTTGGACAAAAGTGATCAAAAGTTTGACCTGATGAAAGGATAAAATTTAAAGGATCACAAAACCTGCAACACTTCATCCTGAGGAGATCATGTATATAGTACTTTTGTCAAACAGTTTGTCCTTCTGTCAAACCCATTTCATTACTTTGTCCATTCAAAATATGACAAATATGACACCATGTAGTGATCTTTACCTTCATCAGCTCTGTTGGAAGAGGTTATGTTTTCTCCTTCATAAATATGTACGTTAATATGTCTATGTATGTATATATGTCTGAATCTGGATCCGGATTCAGATTCAAAGGACATTGATTAATGGTATTTGAGTTGTTTTTTTTGTTTTAGGGCAATTAGGGCAAAATCATGAAAGTTAGAAATTAAATCACTTAATTCTTAGATAAAATGCCAGTTGAATCTGTCTCATGTAACACTTAACTGTGCCATTCTACCACAGCTGACCTAAAACTCCAGCCAGAAGGTGGAAAGAAATTTGCTCATTTGTGAAAATTAAATCTGTCAGATTCTCAGAGGTGAAACACCCAACTTGAATTTCTTAAAGTCATTCTCACCTCTCCGCAGCGAGTGCCAACGTCTGCAACGTGGTGCTCATGAGACACACTGAGCTGTCGGAGGGCATCAGCGTGCTCGACGACAATGGGAACGTGGTGGGAACATCGAAAGTGGCAGCCAAGCATGTATGTTGCTCCGTTCCCACTCTTTTATTTACATGATGCAAATTTTTCAGGCGCAGTTTGGTTGGTTTACTGACGGGTATGATGCTTGTGAATGCACCTGAAGAGGTATGTGGTTTACTTCTCAGTATCATAACTGAAATAGCAGCTTTTTCTTATGAGATTTAATTTGTTTATGTTTTTGTTTTGTTTTGGGCTTTTTTTTGTAAAATTGAGGCATTTTAATGTAATCTTTCCATGTTTGTGACAGGCACTTTTAGAAACAGCTCTGACCAGAGTGGTCATGCCCATGCCAATTCTGGTGCTCCCTCCCATGATAATGACCGTACTGGAAAGGTAAGTGTTGAGTTTATCCTCAGTGCACTTTTTTTTTCAACACTAATGAGCTGGTTTATCATCTATTGGATGATGAATAGCTCACCTGGCCTTGTTCTTTTTGATCCATATTTAAAAGACTATGATTAAAATCACGTTTTTGACACATGTCCATGTGCTGTTTTTATTTACTACGACACACATCATGACCGAATTAAGCTCCTCCTCTTCTTCCTGGAAATCTGTGTGTGGTTCGAACATGTATGGCTGAATTACTCCAATGTTAGAATTTGCCATTGTGAAGTGTATAGTAGACTAGTCGCAAAAAAGACAGAGCAGGTAATTTGTTCTCATGATAATGAAAGAATAAGTGACTCTGGCGCAGAAACGGTCTGTATCAGACTCTTGCTGCCGAGTCACTACTTCTGTATTTAGTCTTTGACCTGGTTTTAAATTTTTTGACAATAAAGAGAAACTTCTGTTTTTTTCTGTTTGACTGCCACTGAACCCATTAAATGCATCACTTAAATTGGTCAAACACATGTTGAAGTTCTGTTAGAAAAGAGCATTTTCTTCATCAAGAAATTAAATTAAATGCTTAAATGAAATTATTAATTAGAAATGCAAATGTCCCAATTAAAGGACATTTGATACATTTCTTAGAATTCATTAATCCTAAAAACTGTTCCTGTAGTCACTGAACCCTTTCCACACCTGAGCCTCAGCGTTGCGTAATATGACTGTAATTATGTCTTAATGTTGCAATGTGTTCATACGGACACTCTGTGATCAATGGCCTGGCTATGCCTGGCGTGTGCCGAGGAATGCAGCTGTCTTCGTAAACCCTTGACAGCGTTTTGTCCCGACCGCTATGAGTCAGCTCAGGCGGTAGGGGCCAGCTGCCCAGGTGTGTTTTTGTGTATTCGGTGCAGCTGGATGACTGAATGGGAGAATGAGAGAGAGTGAATGTGAGCAGAAGGAGTGAGAGGTGGACTGTGGTTTCAGGTGAGGAGTGCTCAGCTATCCTCTATGTCAGCTTGCCTTCACTGGCTCTCAATGGAGTGAGAACAAGGGGGACAGGGACGGGTCCCTGGGCGGCCCCTCAGTGATGGATTACACTGCTGAGAGCAGTTTTAAGGCAGTGACAGCAGTTTGTCTTTCATGTGCTTCAGCAGCTCGTGCCTCTCAAACAATTAGAATGATGTGGAAAAGTTATTTTTTTCATACTTTAATCTTTTTATATTCATGTCATGTAAAGTAAAATATTTCAAGCCTTTTTAGTTTAAATTTTGTTGAACATGGCTTATACAATTACAGTGAACTATTCAAATATTTTGAGATGTGCCTTTTTTATCCTCATACTTCAGACTCTGTATTTCACTTTTTAGAAAAGAGGCACCACTTCCATCTAAATAATAATATATATCGTAATAAAGTATATAATCAAACCATCCTCTGAAAGTTTGGTAATACACAAGTAAGGGGTTACAGTTAAATCAGGGGTCCTCAGTCAGACACCAGAAAAAACATACACTTTGCTGCGTGTACAAAATTATCCTTGTTTTTCCAACCAAGAGAGTCTTACCACAGAGTATCTGGCCATTTGTACATGTGAACCTCCACCAATCACAAGCTTCTGTTGAGGTTTCACACTTGGATGTGACAACTATCTTAAAGACATTTTTTAAATGGGTCAGAGGACAACAAATTATCAACCAAGAGTTTGGTTTACATTTTTGTTAACATTTCAAGGGACATTTTATGCTCTTGTCTTAATTATAGAATGTAAAGAAGCAACTCAATATTTAGAATCTATGGCCAAATTCCTACCTTGCACAAAGATTTATAAATTTTTAGTGCTTTACATCCTGCGCTGTTTACATCTATGTTTGCTTATCTTAAGATGTCTTCATTTCTTTTTCTAGTGCATTTGGCATTTAGCATTTAGCTCTGGACAGTAGTGGAATAATAGTAGAGTAACATAAAATGCAAATAAAACAGAACCCACCTTGTAAAAACATTGCTCCATAGTGCTACTAGTAACCAGAAGTAACACATTTCTACATTCTACTTGAGTAGATGATGATGGAAATGTGCTGAAATCTTGGACTGTTTAATACTGACAAAAAAATACCTCTTGAACAGCTACAGTGATTAAACAGTAGCTTCTCCTGCTGTGTTCTAGCTTTCGTTTACATGTCAATAAACACCCCCACCTCCTTCATGATGTGTTTAGTGCAGAAATTAGAAATCTGCTTCACAGTTTAATTGTTCCAAATCGTGCCACTCATATAACTGCGCAGTGCAGCAGGCATGTTGTTAACCCTTTCAGTTCTTCTAGTAGAAAGGCAGTATTTCTGGCACAACAGAAGTCAGCAGGGATGTTCTATTAATCTGTCTTCTGGCAGCAGGGAGGCTCAGTCCCATTGTCATGTAAACAGTTAATCCTGGGTAAGACCTCAATGCTAAAATATGGCCCTTATCCAGGGTACCCATTGTAATCTAAACACAGACAGTAATGCATGAAATCGTGCCCTTGATTTTGGATAACATTGTTTTTTTTTTTTACCCGAATTGTCAAACTCACACGTGTACCTACCTTCCCTCACCACTCATAAACGTTTCTACCATTGACTTTCCTCTTTGTAATCCAGTTCTAACGTGTGTGTGTGTGTGTGTGTGTGTAGCCTCATCTAATTAAACTATGGCAGCCATATGTGTTAATGAACTCCCTCATTAGGCAGCAGCTCTCCTCGTTAGGGGGAGAGGCGTCGCTGGATGAGGAGAGACGGAGCAGCTCTTTCTCTAGCTCCTGCTGAGTTCGCTGTCCCACACATTGAAGAGGGGATTATCAGGGAGGGCAGCGACCAGATATATGTTCTGAGATGAGAATATGATATATTTTTGGAGACAGAACTTTAAATCGTCCTCAAAAAACTCTGTTTGATTTAAAGAAAATGTGATTTGGCTATTCATGCCAGTACATGCCATGCATTTTTGAGGGATTAGACATACAAACACACTGAACAAACAAATGACTGTGTAATACTGAACTGAGAGCAGAAACTTAATGGATTTGAATAGTTTATTGATTCACAGGAGAAGTTACTTCCTGTTTGGTAACCCAGTGTAATGGCACATTTAATTGCAATTTGTAATCTTCTTTTGGTTTTTAGGATTATTTGTACAGGACATTTTAACATCAAGGCAGTTCAGAGGGCTTTACATTAAACAATGCAGGCATCAAGACAATGTGAAAGCAAAACAAGACAATACTAAAAAGTATTCAGATAGAAATTCAAAAGAGTTTAAATAGAAAAGATGAGTAAAATTAAATAAGATAACACAAACTTCAAAGTAAAACTCTGAACTGCTCACCTATTGAATCACAGAGTCTTTTTGCCCATGGGTCATAGTATACTGAATGCATTAGATGTTGTGTCTAACATACAGTACTCATGACGCTTTGACATGAAACCAGCAATTTTATTTGCGGCTTAGATGTACATACTTGAATTAGATATGTCACTTTCTGTTCAAGACGTTTTCTGCCAGAAAACGACCACACTCCACATCTTAAATTGGTTTTGGCAAAGGTTTACTGTGTACTTATATTTAGAAAAATGAGCTCTAGCTATTAAAAGCTTTGGAAATGTTTGACTTGCTCTCGAAGATCAAAATATCCTTAATGCACATTAATTTAGTAGTAAATGTACTGTTTATTTGTTATATATGCAAGTGGCTGTAAATTGGAGTGTGTTAAGGGAGCCGCTCTGCAGCCCAAAGCTTGACTATAACAATGCAATGAGGCATATATACTCTAACTAATTTACTAGAGAAATACTAAAGATTTTGTTTAGTTCAGTTATAAGCAGTATTATTATTTTGTCAACCAGAGAGCACTGCTTCTTTTCCAACTTTGATTTAAGAGTGTATTTAAAAATTTTGAAAATAAATGTTTATTTAAAAAAAAACAAACTCAGAAATATTGATGTTGGTATCTGCATAATTTGATTCTATTGCTGTTGCTTCGCCACGTGATGTTGTGGTTACAGCGTAAATTTGCAGTGCCACCTTGCAACATCAGCGTCAGCAACAGCTCATCTGTACATCAACGGTAAGGTGAATAAAGTGACGTCTGCGTCCCTCCAGGCTCCCTCTCCTGCAGCGACGGCGGGGGCTCGTGCTGCCCGTCCATGCTCTGGTGTGCCTCGCTGCCTTCAGCCTGGCCCTGCCTCTCGCCATCAGTCTCTTCCCACAGATGTCCCAGGTATGTCATTCGAAATAAACCTGTCTTGTCTTCTGAGGAATGTGACTTTCCTCCAATAGAATGTCATTAAATTTAACGAACTCCAGTATTTTTCAACCTGAGCTGTATTTCCAGGTCTTTTAGCCTCTTACAACTGGATTTAGAGAAGGCAGGGAACTTGGACTGTAGAAACATTTCTTTTATACTGGATCTTTACAGTTATTGAGTTGAAAATACACCGTTCATCTGTTGGCATCTACTCCATGTCACTTGTACTCTTTGTATTTTTTGATATTTTAGATTCTTAAATGAGCAAAGATGGACACCCTCTGCGCTGCAGTAAAATCAAATTTAATTTTTTCTCTTCTGCTCAACTGTCCCTCTGCTTGCGAATGATCTAGTGCGTCTTTTAAAAGCTTTTTGTTTCTCTTTCAGACAAATGTGATTGGAAAAGCCACTAACTGATACACTTGAATATCTCAATATTTTGTTTTGTGAACACAGGCATATGAAGCAAAATATGGCCAGGCTTACACCATCATAAAATATTGAATCAAAACTCCTGTATCACTTGTTTGTATTGTGCCATATCATTTAAAACTAGTTTCAAAGACCATGAGGTCATTTTCAGGTACCAGAATCAATATCATAAAGAGCTCCTTCATGTCTTGATGTCTGCCATGACTGATGTTGATGACAGGCATCTTCTGACCTCTTTAACATTTCCCATTGAGCTTTACAGAGGCTCCCTCCTAATGAGGCGTAGCCCCTTTGAGACTTAACCTGCCCTGTTATTATCTGCCTACAGCCTCGATTGCCTCCATTCACTGATGCCATCCAGGTCTGACTTCAGCCTTGATACCTTATGCGTTCTAGTCATTAAACGGCTGGGGCACCATTTTTGGTTGTAGCTCATGTGACTGTCTTTGTCTTCTCTCTGCCAAATGACCTGCTGACACAAGCCAACCAGCTCCGGTTTTAAAATGTTTAAGATTTAATTACCACTGGAAATAGCTCAGACAGCCATATGGCAAAAAAAAACTTCAGACATATGTGCCGCCAACAGTCCTGTGAAAAAAGCTGCCTTCCATTCCACCAAGAGGCCTGTTTGCCTCTCAAAAGTTGTTTTTGTGCTTTCGCACAAGAATGGCAGATGAAAAGAAAAAAAACTCTCAATCAAATATTAGAAGACGCAACCCTCAAATTAGACTTTAAACTGCCAATGTGTCTCTTTTTGCACATTAGCGGTAAATGCAGAGCATTTGAAGCTTTTAAGAATTATTTAGTCACAAATGTTTCAGATGTGTAAGTCGACGACTCTGCATCTACAGCGTTCACCTACAGTACGCAAACACGTCAGCCTGTGCCAAGCGTTTCCACTTTTCCCTTTTGACCTTTTTGACCTGCTTTGATTCCCCACAGATCAGCGTGAGTCAGCTGGAGCCTGAGATCGCCATGGCAACAGATTGTAAGATTGTGACGTATAATAAAGGCCTGTGAGTGATCTCTGCTGACACAGATGCACCGAAGCTGCCAGAGCACAACTTGTGGTACATATGGCCGTGTAACCCAGCGAGCAGTTAGCATATGTTTACAGAGAGACACAGTCTATACTGAGAATACACGTTGTTTATGCCAGGACTGTCGTAAATAACACGAAATATGACCTAAAAAAACAGTATCACGACTCCTCAGAGAATATTACCGCTCTTAAAATAATCAACCTAATAACTGAAGGTTCATTTCAATAACATTTAGGGTTTATTTTTCATGTTTATAATTGAATTCAATGGTTCTAAAGCTTCTCTTGTGATTTTCTATAAGCTGTGAATTTTTTAACTTCTTACCTGGACGTTCGGCTACCCACTGTCAAGGGTCCCGACCCCCAGGCCGGGAACCACTGTGAAATCATTTTAATGAGACACCATGTGGCATTAGATGACTTATAAACTAAATCTCGTAACAACTACACTGATATTTGAGATGTGTTCAAAGTGCTGAGCACTCCTGTAAAACTCTACTGTGAACTGCATTACACTTCAGAACAGGTAAACATGTCATTTGAAAGAGCAGTTACTCATAAAATCATTATTTGATAAGTTTTAAATTCAATATTTGCAATGTCTTCCTGTAACTACAATTTGGAACTCATCTCACTGGCACGTCCAGCATTTGGAATTAGTTTAATGTCTCGTCTTTTCAGAATAATACTGTGTACACGCAATAATAAATATGTTGTAAAAATGTCTTTCTGAAAGCAGTTAAAATGCTGCTCTGTCTCTTTGTCTGCGTTTCCACTTGGTTTACATAAACTTTCTATCTTCAAAACATTATCTTGTCTCATGGTGTTGACACGGTTGCCAAGGGAACGCAGCCTTTCAGCAAGCAGCCACATGCAGGATCAGAGGAAGAAGCTGGGTAGAAGTAGTGGCACACAACCCAGGTGAGAAAAACCATATAAAAATAAACTTAAAATCATAAATTAAACATACTGCACCTCAAAAATGCTCATTTGTTTTAATTAAAAAAAGAATTATGGTTTTTATATCACACATTTGGTTTAATTTGAGTTGTACCTGATGGACTTTTCATTGGATTATATTTTGACAGTTTAAAGCATTAAATAGTAATCCAGAGCGAGCAGTACAGTTTCAATTGCTTGTTTTTTGAATTTATATATTTATGGATATCTATTTTGTATCTTCTAATAGAGATACAAAAACTATCTGAATGTCAGTGTCAGAATAACATGCAGATATTCATGACTGGGTTATTTCAGTCACAATTCACAGTTATTAAAAAAAATATACATATTGCTGCTTAAGTCTAACTAATGCAATGTCACAGCTGTGACTGCACCGCATGACTTACCACTCAGCGTGCAGTTTTATATAGGCGACAATAGGACACGTGCAGTTTTTAGGGTTAGGTGAGAAAGTTGGAGGCTTCACACAGACAACGAGTAATCAAATAATAACGAACAGGACCCAGTCAGCTCTCCGTCGTCTCTGCAGCAGCTGCGGAGATCTGGCAGCTCCTTCCTCTCAGCTTCTGGAGAGACTCTTTGTTTTTCACAGTGGATTCCTGCTCTCGGCCTGAACTCTTCTGTCTGCTGACTCAGGTGATGGGAGACGCGGCGTTTAGGGGGAAGGGCGTGATTCTCCCATTAACTGTTTTCCAAACTGAGGAATCAGAGGTGCTGCTACAGATGAATTTGACCTGACGTGACTGGCCTCAGCCACGGATGGGTCATGGTCCTCCATGTTGAGCTACTGTACTGCTTAAAACACACCTTTGGTGTTTTTTTTTCTCTGTAAACATGTATTTGCACCTGCAGTAAGTATAGGATATCCTGGAAACTCAAAACAAGGCATGTGGCCCCTTTTGCAACTGCAGATGTCTGTAAACATTGTGTGCCTTTTGTACAACCTGCTGCAGTGTATTTTACATTCCTGTTCCTCTGCTGTCTCTGTTTCTTAGCTTACAAAACAGGACATCAGTGTCAGATGTCAGGGCTCGTCTCTAAAGCCTCAGGGTCATTAGCAGGGGATTCCTTCCGTTTCTTTTGACAGGTGATTACTGAGGCGCTTTGGTGAAAAGACCACCGCACAATGGTAACTACTTTCCCTCGTTTTTTTAAAGGTTGCACACTCTGGATGGGAATTATTTCTGTGTTCCCCTTCAGATGGAATTTGGGGGAAATACCAGCCCACAGGTAACCCACCTGACACCTGTGCACCATTCTTGACACCTCAGTCTCGATCAGAGGTTTCAACTTAAGAGAAGTCTTCAAAGGCGTTGTTAGGTATTATTTGGGGTGTTGTGAAATGTGTGTATGATGCATTAAAATTTTCTTAACCTTCTGAGGTCTTTAGCATTAGTTTAAAACATGAAACAATCCGAGAAATGCTGGCTTTGTCTGTTCACCACTCCCCCGTCTCATGGAGGTCTGAGAGTCTTCAGATCTTCATTTCAATCAAAGACAGCAGCGGCATGTTTCACACCTTTTGCTCCAGCTGGCGAGGAGAAGCAAATGAGTGAAACCTGCTGCTATAATGACGACCTGCTGAGCCTCCAGTCTGGTCGACATGATGTGAAACTCAGCACCTGATTTACACACACGTAATTCTCATCAGAGAAATGGCTTTTGTTTTTATTTCTAAAACATCTTCTGATAATTACATGTTCTTTTTGAAAAGTATGTTCTCTATATGTGTTTCATAATACATACAGCACTTAATGAAATCTGTAGACATTCAAAATAAAAATAGGAAATGTCATATCACCCCACACGGGCCACAAAAAGAACAAAAATGGTGAAGTCCGGAGTCAAAACACAGTTGTGGAGAATCTTCATCGGGAAGTGTAACAGAATGCTGGATTGGCTGCGGATGACACATCTCTGGCTTTGTTCTTGCCTCTTTAATTGGCAGGCTGCTCTGCGACTCGCCCAGTGCGTTAAAAGTGTGCGACAAGATGTTCTTGTTGTTGAGAAGCACATTTAAATTAGCGTAGCTCACAGGTGTCCGAGCGGGTGGGGTGAGCGGTGAGGTGTTAACGAACTAAGTAGGTGGTAAACCCAGCTTTAATAAAACAAATAGCCTCTTTGAAAAACAACCTTTATAAGTAGCCTATGTACAATTTAATGAAATTTAAAAAAGGAAAAACACTATGATAGAGTCTCATGTTGCTTCCACATCTTTGGTCATCACACACCAAAGATGATGGAAGGATCTCCCCTCATCCATGGACGTTCAGGATGGATCGTTTTTTCCAGTGTCACAGAGTTTAGCACCTTGATGATGAGATGTGGTGATCACATAAGTTCTTGTGTTTTCCTCTAATGCATCTAATTACACTTAATATTATCACATAATAAATAGTGTTGGTCCTCTGATGCGTCGGTAGGAGACGCAATGTTGTCGGTTTTAGTCCTCTGAGGTCACATCTATGTCCTCGGAGCTGGTCTGCTTGGTGGCGATACGCCATCTGTTGATGTGGTGGTTGCCCTTCTTCTTCTGCTGGCTCTCCGGTCCCTCCTCCTCCAGCTTCTGTCGCTTGTACTTAGTCCGCCTGTTCTGGAACCACACCTTCACCTGGACACAAAGAATAATGGGTTTTATGTTGATGATGGGGAGGATGCACATAGTTAAAGATGAGTGTACTGGGACTGCAGAGAGGCTCTGGAGGTCGAAATGGTCTCAGTTTCAACATCAGTAATGTGTTTATACCTGATGTTGTGTATGCTATCATTAGCATCATTATCATTACAAAAAGTAATCACTACGTAGTCACTATCTTCTGTTAACTATTATTTTAATTCTCAGTTTGGTTGCACAATAAAATGTAAAAGAAAAAACGAAAAAAAAACCAATTTTCTTCAAAAGTGACATCCAGTACTTAGTTCACAATGTTATAAAACAGAAAAACTGAAAATCTTAATACTTGACAAGCTGACACAAGAAATCGTTTGGAATTTTCTGTGAAAATTTACAAAAATCAATTAATCGGCAAATGGTTTAATCCAAAAATAAGGTAAAATGTCTGCCTGTTGGTAAAATCTTTCAAAATTTATGACACAGTTTCTGATCTATTTTTAAACAATGAAAATAATATATACAGTTATTCTCCCAAATTCTGATTATACGTCCTACGTGGGAACAAGTGTTGGCTTGTGTTCACCTCTTATTAATTCCTCTATTTAAAACACCAGATTTTCAGTCTCAATCCACCAATCTCAGATAAACTACCTTTCTCCTTTTGGATCTGCTCTGGGTCTGAATGTTGTCCCCCTGCTTCATATGTCAATCTGCAAAATACTCTCAGAAAGGTCATGTACAAGTATTTTTGGGTTAACAACTTTACCGTTCCTGCACTTAGCTGATGATGAAATTAATGCATGGGAATTTTCTACAGGCTAACTAACTTCCTGTTGCTGCTATGACTTTGGAATATGATGCAATGAGGCATCATTTTAAAGATGTAGATGTTCATATTTTTGTTTGTTTCAGTGGAGGCAGATTAGAAGAACCCAACTAAATAAAGATTGCTAGGAAGTAGAGGGGGCTAGTTTACCACCACAAGTACAGTTGTAGTATTAAACAACACTTTACTCTCATCCATAATTTTCTCAGTTTGACCATTCCTTCATCTGCTGGGGTTGATACTGATCTTATAACCCCAAACATGATCAATTTACTGCCCCAGTTTGTTTCTACAGAAGCAGAAAAATGATCACGGCATCTCATTTGTGAATTATTATTCCGCTGGATAATACAGTCCCTGTTCTATTGTTGTTTTGTTTTGATGTTGACGCCACACTGAGGGCAATTAAATAATATTCAGATCACTGTCATGATTAACATAATGCCGTTGGTGTTTGACTCTATGGACTCCTTGACTGACACAAAAAGCTAAACTTACAATCAATAATATTTACACTCCTCATCCTATAGCATGCATGAATTAAACACCTTTAATAGACACTTTTAACAGAGCTGCATGAGGAATTATTAAAACTGGAGCGCATCGATTTATGTATCTAAGGGTTTTTAAAGTGTAGTGGCAGCGTGTATTAGCAGCAATCTTGATACATATTTTATGATGGAAATCTCATTCATCCACATGCTAGCCCAATTTTTTTGCACTATTAATTCACAATCTCCTCTTTCATTGACATAGTATTACGCTAATATTTTTCTACATAAAATCCTATAGATGATTCATAAATGATTGAACCCACTACAGTTTGCCTAATTAACAATTTAAGCATATCAAAACATATAGAAACAATAGAAATAATTTTGCTGCTTCAGAATTATCCTTATTTTATTTCCATAGGCCTTTGTAGTAACTGAATTGAATTTTAGTGACATTTCCACCGCCTCTCATATTTTTATTGGTTGAATTGTGATTGAATTATCTCGCATACACACCCACCTCCAGACTTTGGTGGTGGGCTGGACAAAATATTAGACACTGGAAATATTTCCGCCATTTTGGTTTAATTGTACAAATTATGACGTTTTGTGTTTGACTTATCGCGACATTTCGCAGCAGCGAGAGTTATGGACTGAAACGATGAGATTGTGTGTTACTGGGAACGATGCTGTCAGTAAACCAAAAATAAATAATGATAAAATGATCAATAGTGAGGCAATTTGGAAACCGCAGGGGTTAAACGCGTTTTTTTTTTTAAATTTAGCCAGTGATGACTGACTTGGTTCTGATGAAGAAATACAAAACCGGCGTCTCGTTCGCTTACCTGCGTCTCCGACAGACTCAGGCTGTTCGCCAGCTGCTTCCTCTCGGCTCCGACCACGTAGTGGTTCTTCTCGAAGGCCCGCTCCAGGCGCAGCAGCTGGGACGGAGAGAAGGCTGTCCGGATGCGTTTGGGCTTTCTGGCAAAGGGGCCGTGGAGGAGCAGGCTGTCCTGGGACACGTCGTTACCTGGCGCCGGGTTCAAAAGAGCAACGAGGGCCGTCAGAGCCGGCAGGCAAAAGGTAAGGACGCCTAACGGTTCGGCCAGTTTGGGCCTGTTCGGCCGGGCAGAGGTGGTTTCCTGTCACCGTTCAGCCTGTTCTAACACTACGGGCTGTTTAATACAAACAGTGTGAACCGTGTTAATGGACCTGCTCCGCTGCAGAGTGGAACCAAACGATACTCCAAGTTTCATTATCAGGGCAATGACGAACAACAAGTTGAATATATGCTTAAAAATTACAATACTTTTTATTCTTATCGTGCGGGTATTATCATTATTAATTACCAATATTATTGTCTTTACTATTATAATTTTACTAATATTACAAATTATTACTATTATTAGGCTATTATTCCTACTAGTAGGAATAAATCTAATAATTATTAGGCCTGTTGTAAATAATGTAGGCTTCAATGTCATACAAAAGGCCAATAAATCCATTTGGACATTTCGTCTGGAGAAGGAGATCAGTGCAATTTAGTTTCTTGCAACCAAAACTGTACAACCCTAATTACAAACATGTTGTATACATATAATTTCCATATGGCTTATATACTGTATCTATTTTTCTCTGAGATTATGGGTTTTAGTTGATCAGCTACACTAAAACTAACTCAAATTTTTCATATTAGATCTACAAAAATCGCCACTGTGCACAAGTGGAGAAAATGCACATCTCATTTTAATATGAGAAATTGGATACGATAAACACAACCGCAGTCAGATAAACACTTACATTTTACTAATTGAATTTACTTCAAAATGCAGCTCAGAAATGTTCTTACATTTGTTCTACATTATTTTCTTACGGGGAATACCGGGTTACTAATATTAGAAGTAATAATAGTAATCAGCAAATTGAAAATAGAAGATGCCGTGTTTTGTTTTTAAACAGTTATATGACTAACTCTCTTGCCTGTTGAGTGACCTTTTATTTTTTTCCAGTTACTTTTGTCATAATTAATATGCGTATTTAAACTTTAAATTTCGTTGCTTTGCTCTGGCATCCCTGTTAAGATTTTTTATTTATGGTGTGTCAAATAATTAGAGTCAAACCAGATACATCAAACTGCACGTGGGTTTCCGTCATTCTGCCTTAATTCTTTAAAATATATTCTCAAATAAAATAAAAAGATTCATGATAATAAACGTGCCTTCGTCTTATGGGGCCACAATAGAGATGCATTTATTTCTCAACAGTTGGTGCTCAGTTGGCTGAGGTCCTGTAAAAGAAATCACTGCAGGCTGTCTTTAAAGCCCGTGCTGCTAATACCTGCCCAGGGTTTTCTTCTAATTTGCCTTTCTGGTCCCATTATGCTGAAATTATTATTCTGGATTTGATCTATTCTGTCTCCAAAGCCAGGCTGTTGTGCCAGATTTTGGAATGAATTGAAACACGACTGACCTAGGGCGAGTCTTCTTGTATGAAGAGAGAGAAAAAAGCTAAAATAAATGTACATCAGAGCTTATCTTGTGCAGGCTGTGTCTCCCTGAGAGTAGCCGCAGGGCGAGTGAGAGTGGAAATATGAGAGCCCGCTGCTGCCGTGTCGGTCCTGCTATTTATTGTTCAACCAACAAATATTGGTCAACAAATACTGTTGACAGTCATATTCTGGTGATATCATATTTAAGTTTTGCATTTGCAACCACTGAAGCAATCTTTTGTCTTCCACCCAACTATTATATCTTTATTTTAGAAACAAATCATGTTTTTCTGGCACCACAAATGGCAACGAATTGTTTACATGTTTGGGTCACTGTGATCAGAATTCCTGCTCATTGGTACTTTGCACCACCACCGCTTAGCCTACCTTGGAACCTGTGTCCAAAGAACCGGTTCCGCAGGACCCAGGGGTAGAAGTTGAGCGGGTCCCGGTGTTGCGTCCCGAAGAAGTGCGGATGCTGTAGGTGGGAGCCTCCGAGCTGGTGCGGAGCCACGGTCAGGGACGGGTGGCTCACGGTCTCTGGGAACATCAGGTCCGGGCTCTGATAAAGCGACCTGGCCGGCGGGGCCGGGTACGAGCTCATTAAGGCGTCTGTGGTCGGGTTGGAGTAGCTCAGAGCCGTCGGGCGGATGGGCTCCTCCGCGGTCAGGGGGCTCTCTTTGGCGACCAGAGACTCTATGGTGAAACAGCGCTTCCCCGCAGACGAGAACATCATCTCTAGACAGAAATAGAACTCGACACCAAAAGAAAAGCGATCAGTCTTCCCTTCCTGTTGCTGCGAAAGGAAACAACCTCCCTCTCAGAGATGCGTCATGGCCAAAGATGGAGGGGCGTCTGGGGGCTGTTTTGTCTACACCGACTTTTCCAGAGGAGATGCTGCTCGAAAACTCAACAGTGCTGCAAATTGGCCCTGATCCATGTGCGCCGAGTCCGCGCGCGCCCAGACGGTTTCTGTGCACAAGTGCGCGGACCGTAAACGCGCCTCGACGCTGCGCAGGGAGCGCGCTGATTGGACCGCAGCGCCCGCCAATGGCTCTCCTCAAGCACGTGCCTGGTGGATCACACAGGGCCGGGCCGCTTAGTTACAGAGGCACGCTGAGGAAACATGCGTGCTCCAATTAATGGCTCATTGTGCACCTCACTCTGTCGGTTCTCCGAGGGGAAACAGTCCGCCGGTGGGGCCGAGGAGCGTGTTCCAGCGCAGGATCAGTCAGCCAAGAATTGTCTGGAAGGCTGCGAGGAGCAGAAAATGTCATGGACACGAGTGCAAATCTCACAGTGAAGCGTCGAGTGTTGTTAAAACGGTTAATGTGTATTAAATAACGTAAATACATGAATTAGTTAGTGACCAACCCAGAGTGTTTAACGATTTTTTTCATTGAGATGTTGGCCAAACCAACGATATTTAATAAACAGTTGTCATCAGCAGCAGCTCAGATTTTCATTCAGAATAAACATGCAAGGGAGATGACCACGTGACTGCCATCTTTTCCTTTTCTACCTATTAAAACTCCCAAAAGGCGCTATTTCAAACGTTCATTGGTGTCAAAGAGTGTATTGTAATTTAATGACATGTTGAACTCACCCCCTTTTCCCACGTTTTTTACATAGTTCAACTTTACACAAAAATATAAAGCATACCAACAACAACAATAATAATACTAATACTTTTTTTGGCTACTTTTTCAGACAAGAGAGATGAAATCCTTCCCCTGGTTTCTCCAATTCACTACACTTAATAGTTGAGAAGTGTGTTTCACGCATGAGGCTCATGGAAAAGAGATTAAATCAGGCCTCAGTTTGTCCTCTGTGAGAGCAGCCTGCCAGCGCGCAGTCCTGCAGGAGAAAGCAGCAGCAGCAGCAGCAGCAGCCTGTAAATTGTCTTTTGGGCTGTGTTGTCCCCCGGCTCTCGGCTTCCACGGCGCACTAACCAAGTTAATAATTATCCTCTTAATGCGCTCGATTGCGCGGAGGCTGCATTAGAAAATCATTACCGATGGAAATTATGAGGTAAAACAAGTTGTTGATTGGGCTTTTAGAGCTAAAGGCTCCTAAACACGGCAGAAGGTTCCCGGCACGGGTCGATGTCCAAAAACCTCCATGTTCTGTTTTTTTTCTGTAATATTTAAAAGCAATCTTGATCTCATTACTAATGAATACCACCCTATTAAAATGTAACTTATTGATAAAGATATATATTTTTTAAAACTCTATGGAGTAAGTTTGCTTCAGGATACAGATATGTTCATTCTTCCTGCATGTTCTGTTTAAAATATATATGTTTTATAATGGAGGCCTATTACAAATCCTTCACATAGTGACTGGGAATGTAAAACATGTTAAAACAGTTTCGGGGGACAATTGAAGAGAGCTCAACCATTCCCAGGACTCCATCACACAAATGTTCATGGCACGATGTAATATTTGAACTTTTCACCCACGGTGCAGCCAGCAGCAGGAACCCTCGGGCTGCCCGGGCTGCCTGGTGAGTTTACTGATGAAACCCGGCGCGCCTTTACGCCCTTTACGCACTGACCCTGATCGCCGCTGGTTAATAGATGGCCCAACGTCTCCGCATTAACCAAAACAAAGCGGTGCAGTCTACCTTTGTTCCGTTCCTGCTGCCGTTGATCTTCCCTCGAGGTCAGAGTCTGACCAAAGTGATCTTCAAATAACTCAGCACTGCTTCATGAAAATCCTCCCTTTTTTTTTTTAATTCCACGGTGCATTCGTGACCCTTGGGGAGTTGCGACCTTATTATTCTCTTAATATTCCAGAAGAAAAGTGTTTTGTTTGGATTTTTTTGGTACCCATTGTGTCACAATATATTCAGATTATATATTAATTAAGTGGTACGTGGTGGATAGTTGCAACATGTTACACATTGGCACAGAGCGAGAGAGAACAATTCACAATAGTTAACAAAAGATGACAAAGAAACTTTTTCTAAGAGTTCCGCAGTGCAAAATGATACTAAGAAACCAGTTTTAATTAACTAATTAATTTATGAAACTGTAGTCATATCTTCTTTACTCAATCAAGAACATGAAAATTAAAGTTTCATCTCCACAGATTGGGTAAAAACTCAGATATACAGGTTGATTTTGTGCAATTTTGACAATGATTTTAGGAAAACAACATGTTGTAGTGCGTCTTAAATCATTCCTGGCGTCCTAAAATAATCCAGTCAGTATCAATACTGACTTGCTATGTATTATTAAAAAATAAATGTGTAAGACCATTAAAACCGAGCAATCTGAGCATAAATATGATATTTCGGCAATTTTTTTTTTTTTTTCCTCTAGCAATTCAGGAAATGTAAACAAAAATCATACGCGACACAAGGTTGCCATGGTTACTGCCAGTTGATCGTCATTAATTTCCTACAGTCACACCGTCGCCCGCATATAATGCATTATAAAAATACACCTATTAATATACATTTCACTTGATTCAGAATTTCCAGTATTCATTTAACTGTTGATCTGTTACACTCAATAGACAAGAGGGGCAAAAAGTGAGAGCGCTCCGAAGACACCGTTCGTGCTGCCCTCTCGTGGTCTCTGCCTAAAAGAATACTGTCATAACATAATGACATGTTGAATGTTCGATTACTAATGACCAGAGTTTTGCACATGCCTGAGTTAATGAGGAAAATTAGTTCCTACATGGAAGATATAATTGCAGCTTGAGTATAGATCGAGTTTTGTCCATACTGCTCTCTACTACATACTGACTTCATTTTAAGCTCCTAGAATGATATTCATAGTGTGACTGATTTTTCCTTTTAAGTCACCACTCTATATTTAATTATTGTGCATTTGTGCCAAACTCGTCTATTATGACTGTAAGGAACAGACAAAAACTCTTCACATACACATCCCTGGTCATTTCTGCTATAGGCCTGTAGAGATTCGCTTACATTTAGAGAAATGTTTTTCAGCAAAATTTTGCTTTAGTCCCTCTAACTGCAGTTTCTCGCTATGAAATAACGTATTAATGTGCCTTTCAATAGGACATCACTCACAAGTTCAGTAAAACCCAAGACATCCGTTTCATTGAAGATGTTTTGTTTCTTTAGATCAACACTTCCATCTAGCGGTCGAACAGAGATAGAACATGTTTATAGGGCTGTCCTGAGGTCAACTGCAGCGTTTAACCTGTTTGGTTCCTGATCCAACAGATTCCACTCCCACATGTTTTAGTGAAAAATGATGAAAATTACCCAGTTCAGACATTACTACAGGTTAATTAATACAAGACTTATTAGTTATTATTTTTACTTAATTTCAAACCAAACCAAAACCAACCAAATACTTAATGTAACAGAATGCTTTGTCACCAGCAGCGGGGTGTGATATGCCTGTTTATGTACGGTGTTCTTAATATCCTGTCACACCCGTCTTCAACGAGGGAGTATTTCAAAATTGATTATCGGCAGATAATTACCACGATCCATCATTAAGTTTCATGTCAAAAAAATCTTTATTAGTTCCTATTTTAATCGATTCTCAACCCAGTGATCATTAAATTGCTTCTTTTGTCCAACCAACAGTCCCAAACCGACTATTGATTTACTATACTTTAATTTCATTTATTTAACCAGGTTGAAAAAAAAGACTCATTGAGATTAAAATCTCTATTCCAAGTGCAAATTGGTCAAGAGAGCACCATTAATGTTGGTCCAGCAATAAGCAAAGACATTCAAACATAAATAAGAGTCACACAGCACAGATGAGAAGTTATCCAGTCACGAAGCAAAACATAAGGACAAAATGTTGTCAAATGAGATGGGAAAATTAGAGCGAATACATTGACCAAGAGAACTATTTTCTCAACCTTTAATCCTCCAAATTGTCGGTTCTTACAGCTCCTGAAATGATCAATTATCAATTATTGATATACCTGACAGCCAATTTTTCTTTATCATCTTGATTATTCGACTCACTCATCATCATGGCAGCTGGTCTGACTGATTTTACCATCATCTTTATAATCACGGTCTACAGCTCTTAAATGTGGACTTGATCTATATACTAATTAGCCTGTAGATGCTGATGTGGATTCATGAGATGGAACCAGTCTGCAGAGGCCTGCAGCAGCTCGGCCCGCCTCCCCCCCGCGTTCATTAATAAACTAATTGGCCGTTTTGTTTCGCATTAGCGTTGTGTGTTCAGCTAATCTATTCCACTTAAATACTGGGAAAATTTCTCCCCATTATAACGAGATGGGAAAAGTCGCACGTCGCTGCGGTTGTGCCACCTGCGTGAGAAGTGCGGTCGTTTAGCCACCTGTACGGCTCCCCTCCTCTGCGTACACAAACATCCCACTTCTAACACGGCCTGGAGGAAAATAGGTGCTCGCATCATATCAAGACACCGCATTTATTGCTTTCTAATTTAGATTTGTCTGTGAGGAGGATTTTTAACCGCTTTACAGCGAGCCACCGACAGCAAAATGCCTCCCATACGAGTGGGAGCGTTTAGGCCATGCTATTTCAGACCCAGTATCAATACAATATTAGAAATGTTCATGGGGATCTAAGATTAAGACATTGGAAATGAATTCTGCAGTGATTTGTCATTTCATCCGCTGTGCATAAAAGACATAGTGGTGTTGAGATGCGGGTTCCATCCGCGCCGAGCTGCCTCCCTTCTGATTGGCCTCATGGTACTTTCTGCCAATGGGAACAGGAACTGCCATTTCCTGGGAGAAAACCATGTCTGTACCCTCCAAAAACCACCGCCTCGCTCACTTCAGGCGAGCCTCCCTTGTCCGAGCCCGTGTCAGAGGCCATTGTGCGGCTGAAATGCGGCCCTTTGACGGCGGAACAAAGGGCCGCTTCTACTTCAAACGCCTGTAATGAAAGCTAATGACTATTAGATGGAGTAGAGGGGCCCTCGCCTTTGCAAATAAAATGCAAAGGAGGATTTTTTTTTTCTCTTCTTTCTTTACAATCGGCTGCCCTAAAACCTGCGCTGGTCGAATGAAGTGCACTGTGCTGCTGGAGGTGGAGGGTTAATGCTCTCCATGAGAACTTTCACACCTCAGAGCTGAATCATGTGACGTTTAAACCCTGGAAGGAGAATAAAAAAAAGAGTCTTGGACCTGAAGAAATTAATGTTTTCACCTCCACTGGTATTTAAATATACGTTTTATTATTGATTCATCAGCAACACATCATCATCAGACGACCGTAGAGTTTAGAAGAATTCTTTTAATGCAGGAAAGATATTTGTTTTCACATTAAGTACACAAAGGAGGATAAAAACTGACCATTTGTATGGAATTATTTGATGTTTTGTGTGTGGTTTTTTATAATTTGAGATTTTCTTCTCAAAATTCTCAGTAAAAAAAAACCAACATCATTATTTAATTTTTTTGAAGGTCAGAATTCTGCAATTAAAATAAGAATTCTGCCCAAAAAAATTAAAAACAACACAAAAATCCAATATTTTTTTCTCAAATGGCTCTTATTCTTTTTGGTAGGCCGACCTGTTGGTCAGACAAAACCAGCAGTTTGAATATTTCCATCGTCTGATTTGTGTCAGAATCCGAAACTGAATTGTTGTTTGCACTTTGATAATGTCAGCATTTTTTGGGATTTACAAAAAAATAATGGTGAATATTTAGAGAGAATAAAGGAAACAACTATTAAAAATTCAAAATAATCTAATATATCAGTTCATCTTCAGAAGTGTGTAATCAGACAATCAGCAGTTCTAATCCAAATTCACTTTAAATTACTACAATATGAGACAAAGGAAAAGCTTTTCACTTAAAAAAAAATAAATGCTCAATTGAAATTGAATCCTCAAAGTAGCTTTAAATTAATGTAATACTTTGAGCTTTGGAGATTGGAGCTTACCAGCATGATATATTCTTTATTTTGACATTGTGGGTTAATTAAAAACTGGTGTTTTCTGAGGTGGGCAAATGAAGATGTCTCCTGACAAGAGAAGCTTCAGTTCAGGACCTGCTGAGCGTCTTCAGAGACCCAGCCGGCGTTAAGGTGCCTCGTGCTAATTGGGACGATGACTGGGCTGACCCCCCCACCCCTCTCCTCCCTGGGACTCTGCAGGTTTTCCCAGGCCTCTGACTGCTTCTTTCTTTCCCTCAATGGGATTACGCTGCGCTGCGGCGGGAGGGGAGGAGGCGCCGATTCCCGGCTGATCACATCAGAAACGGCTCTCTGGGGTTTTTACACAAATTCTGCTCCTTCAGCGGCGCTCGGGCTCTGATCAGACCGAGTGGGGTCACCAGGAGGGGGAACAGGCAGGGGGGGAGGAGGTGATGGACGAGAGTGAGAGATTAACTCTGTTGCTGTTCATTCACTTCGTCTTTGGTGCTTCTACCACCATTTTCCAGACACAACACCTCTGCTGCCCGTCCGGTGGTTCTGTTAAAGATATTACGGTTATAAGATAATGTCAAAGTTAAAACGATATCACCAAATAAACAACTTGCATTACCTCTTTTGGATTTATTTGCTCATGGAACCGTACTACACAGATTTTGGACCTTTTGTTTTGATATGTACTTTCCAAAGGCAGGAAATGATTGTTTAAAAATGCTATACGGCCAAAATCGAGGATGTAAGTGGAGCCATTCTGTCAGCATACCTTCATGAATTATCATTAATGTTAAAGGTTGTGTTGCACAGTTTACTGGCAAAGAGAGAAGTAACTAAAACAGCAAAAAGCCAAACTGTGAAACAGATATATAAGATGTAAAACTCACGTTTTATGTGCAGGCGTGTCTCTTTGTGAGTGGATGCGTCACACTTTTGGGTCACAAGCCAGTAAGATTGACAGCTGACTGATAAACATGCGTCTTATTCTTCAAATGAGGGAATATTGTTGATTGTTGTGATGACAAATGAATTACCGGTATCATGTTAGTAATACACATTAGATAATATGTTTCTGAGTTCATTGACTTTACTAAATGTAACTGTTTTTTTTATACAGTATGTTACAGGGTTACAGACTTGCTCCCCACCCCCCTTTTCATGTGATTTAATAAAACAGACAAGGTTATGTAGATGAGTATGACAGATAGATATCATATTTTTTGAATAATTCTTTTAGCCATAATAATCAAGCATGCAGTGAAGGGAAGTGTACTTAATGTGACAGCCGTGCTTCATTCAGATAAAATGTTTCATTCGCTATAAAGGCAGTTTGTCTCTTATGGATAAACATTCAAAAACAGCCCGTGACTGTGGCTAATTGATTACATATTGTCAATATTAGACATGAAGTTTATTTATCTTTTTATTTTCCTTAGCTGATTTGCGTCTGTGTGCATTGTCAAGCTAAAAACGGACCCATGCTGTAACCCATAATGAAATCCATAAGATCTTCTCGTGTAATTTTCTTACCACAGCCTCACATCTCCACTCTTCTGGTAAATCCTTTAAAGGAGTTTGCTGGAATTAAGTTAAAAAAAAAAAAAAAGAAAAGAAGTGACAATACATTATTAACACAAAATGTCTGCAGGACTTTCTGGTGACCACCCCAATTAGCTGCTCTGATGGACTCATTTGCCACATCCCA